>JAQRGC012280595.1:0-10826 GCA_028659135.1 Plantago lanceolata
CTCCACATGAAACTTTTAACCGCATATTTCTCTCCCGTGATGGATTTCAATCCGGAACTTAACTATACAATACATCTATACCTATCTTTACATTTTTCATCCGCTGGGAGCTTTTAATTTGGCTGCCATATTTAAAGACGAAACGTATATATATACATAATTAAACTTTAAAATTCTCCTTTAAGATTCCATGACCAATATGCATGCCTGAACTATTTTCTATAAGTACTCAGGAATATTATTTTCTAAACTAAGTTTAAAACTTTTTAATGGACCATTTTCAATAACTTCGCAAACACTCTAGACGTTCCAATGAGTTTTTTACATTTATTTTGTTGATTTCTTTTGCCTCGTTTGACAACTGATTAATCCTAAATAGCACATAGAAATTTATTAATAAAAATATATTATGAAAATATAATCATCGTACTTATAATTTCTTAATACTACCATTTAAGATCAATCGACGGTTAAAGTGGACTAGGTCTTGAAATATATCCTAATGGGATAGTCATCTCAGTATCACTATGCATGACCCCGCCGGATTTTTCAAGTTATGATGGATTTATTCAAGTGCCTCTTTTTCTTACCACAAGTTTAAGAGTATTAAACTTTACACAACAGTACCTCTTTTTCTTACCACAAGTTTAAGAGTATTAAACTTTACACAACCTAATAGAACATGTGTTTCAGCTACAAAAACAACTTGTGATATAAATCATAATGCAATTTTTTTTGATAAAATTGCGATCAAGGTCAGGAATACATATCCTACGATGTTTTTGAGTGACCTTTTAGTATAAGTAAGTCTCGTGAAAAACTTGATTTTTAACAAAATCTACGCCACACTTCGCAGTCCACCAATCAAAGTACAATTTGGCATTAAACCAGTGCCACTTGTATACAGATTCCACTAAAAAATGTTTAAACCGACTACAAATGTTGATGGATTGATTCTATCAAGTAGTGTATCTCTTTCCACCTCCTCCTTCACTTTAAACAAAGAAGAGAAGACTAGTACAAACAAGAAAAGTACAAGAAGCCTTTCTCACTTTCATACCATTTGCATTCCAAATAGGCAAATGAAACCACCTAATCCAATTACACCAAACAAATTGCTGCTACATCCCAATAAGCCTCAACATCTTAAAAACCAGATTTGAAGGCTGAACCTGTAGCGCTATCAAATATATTTATCTACCCTGTTCTTGTTAAATTTTCACTCCACTCAAACTGTTGCATGCAGACACAAACTTACTCCCACAACACATCTTCGTGCCGTTTATGTATCAATGGAGATCTATTGTCCCAAAATGAATGCATGTATCTCATCCCAGTTCGACACTGTATAAAGAACACTGGACCGTCCCTTGCGATTCAAACTGCCACTTTCTGCTAGCTCTCTTTGTTTACTGACTAGCCCGGAGAATAATGGAACGAAGGACACGCCAAAATGTTTCCCAAGCTTCAATAAGCTGGTGCTCAAGCCAATGACAATACCAATATCTGCTTCTAGCAGGCATAACAAATCACCCACTGAACCTCCGATGTAAACTGTGAATGGGGCTTTGCCGTCCAAGTCGCACTTGGTAATTTCGTGAAATACTTGTAGCTTGTCTGACGGACACTCCATCTTTCTTATCATATCACCAGTGGATACAGAATCTTCGTAAACTAAGTTGTTTGCGTGAATGTTCAAGTTCTTCAGCTCCCCTGCTTAGTAGACACAAGAGCTTGAGTTAGGGATGTTAGAATAGCTGAGTTTTCTTGGTTACAAGTGCTAGAGTTGGGGCAAATTGCTATAGGAGATTAACCAAAAAATCTGTCTCAGAGTCTCAGTTTGCCCTCAGTTTCTACGACTTAGTATTTGCTTGCCAACAAACCAAAATCCCTGCTTTTGCTAAACTAAGATAGAAGCTTATATGCAAAAGTAAATTGCAAATACACATGTCAAGTAAAGTGTAAACCCTTCATGCACAAATTGTAAGTTCTACAGATAAAAGATAAGAGGAGACATTTTCTTAGGAAGGCATCAGTTTTCTTGCTTCTTACAAAAATCATCGGATAGTGATTAACATTGTCAATGAAATGTGAAAAAAGTTAGAACAGTTCCCCACTACATTTTAGGATAAATTGAACTAACCAGTGTTACAAACATACCTGATGAAAAAGCAGCGTCCATGAGATTACTAGACCAACAGGAAGACAGCACATGAACATTTGCCGTGCAGTTTTTACTTTCAACATCTTGGAAGAACACTTTACAACCATCTTGAAAAGCAATGCGCTCACCAGCCCTATTTATGTCCGTCAGGCTTAATCCTTTCAATACATTAGATTCAATCATTCTTGAATTTGCCTTCTTCTCTAAGTCTGATATTTTCTCCAGTGATTTGCACAGACCCTCATAATCGAATCCTTCTGTGAATACATAGGACAAAAGCAAAGAAAAGGATTTAAAATATTAATTCAGAAACTTATCTGTTCTGAATGAACTTATTAAATGGCATTCATGCATCTGATTTATCAAAAGTTACAGGCACCACCCTAAGGCTTGCTGGGCATAAACAAACCCTTTCTATAACAAAATAGTTGCAAATACCATGTCCCTTTCTGATAACCACAAGAGGATGTACAAAATCCTTAAATTTTCATGGAAACAAGGACTTAACTACAAACTCCAGGGGTGCATATATACAAATTATCAAATAGTTAACAAGAAGGGAGAGATTTACCAGAGCTTGTGACGGATGTCGTGATGCTTTCTATACATTGTTGATATTCTTCGATATATTCACTATAAAGATTGGTCCATGTTGTCCGGATATCTGATCCACAACTATCAGTTGCAGCTACAATTGCAAGCTCTGCTAGAATGGCAGACGAATCAACAGTGGTGCATGTCAAGTCAAAGTCGCAACATACAAGGAAATTGTCTCCCACAATGCTGTCAAGTCTTGAAAGTGGAACCATGGTAGGCTGAACAACCGATTGACTGCAAATGAATCCTATTTCGAGTTCCATAGCGCGATGATAGAGCCTCTCGACAACATCTAATTCCTCACCAGTCAAGGTAATGCTCAATTTATCCAACAAGTCTTCAATTCTTGAAGCCGAAGCCTAATTTTAGAGAAGTAAAACAATATGATCAGGACTTATACATTTTTCTATCTTTCCTCCAATAATGCAATTCTATTACTTCCATGGTAACAGACACACAGACATCCGAGTAACAACTATTATATCATGACTGTGTCATGGAAAAGATAAAAATATTGAACAAACCTCAAATTCTTTAGATGAGAGATTATCAAGCCACTTCTTATAGACATGACTCTCTTCTGGGTTTAGTAGAGCTTGGATCTCCTTGCTTATAAACGAGTAGAGTCTCATGCAAGGCGATATTGCACTTAGCGTATAAGCAGCCAGTTTTGTTTTCTCAAAGGGAGTAACAATGTTTACTGCAAATTTTTCTCCTCCAACTATCCCTGCTGCAGTTTCCTTCAAGAATTCCGTGTATTTAAGTGTTGCATCTCTGCACGCAGTTTGTTCAGGCAGCTCAAAGCCCCACTCCTGCAAGAAAATCCGTTTAAGTAAGAAAAAGAAAACACTAAGGGGAAGTTTCGGAAGAGCTTTAACTTATTTAACAATCAAAATCCAGCTTCACCCTACATTGAGTAAGCTGCAGCTTATAATCTAGTACTGCACACACCCTAAGATATCTAAAACAGGAAGATCATGGGTAAGTGTTTCCAGGAAGATCAAGATTCATGAGCCTTCAACCCTCTAACAGGTGACCAAGAAAGAAGTCACCAGAGAATCAACCTACCTTTGACTCGGTCTCGCCACTGACCCCACACCCTTCATACAACCCCCCACCCCCCCAACCCACCCAAAAAAAGACACACTAACATACTATTTGATAACGAGCATCTCCTACATCTGCAACTAGAGTAAATTGTACACGAGTACATCATATTACTTGTTTGAGTTGTTTCTAGAATCACTTTGAAGAAGACTGTTAGTACTAGAGGGATATAATAGGTCACATCACTGTTCAAGTTTTCCTTTATCACTATCGGTATTATCTAAAGCTGCTGATATTTCCAAAGAATCCATCAGATGCATAGTATTCATGGTAATAGAACTTTAAAATGTGAAGTAACATACCATTCTTTTGATCTATCAAATCAGTATCCAGTACCCACAATCACTATTATAATCAGGGTTGAGGCCAATTATCTTAACTAATGTCATGATTCATTCATGCTAAAGTCTTAGGAACATCAGTGAACAATCATAATAACCACAAGTATCCCCCTGATCTCTCCAATTCGGAGCAAAACTCAACTCACCAAAACCATTTTTCACACAAGAAAACAGAAATCATAACAACACTTGCAAAGATCATTTCAGAAAGAGAACACAATAAGAGCTCACGACTAGGCTTACTTGAATACACGTATTTTGGTTCTTAAGCCTCTTCAAGACTCGCTTTCTCAACTTAGTTATGTCATCCTTGTCATCATCGTCATCCGCATACTCCTCTGCAGATTCATAACTGCACATCACAACAATTTCACAATCAGAAACCACCCCCAACAAAACAACTTTCGACATAGAACCAAAACCCCCATCATCACACCAGAACCCCACTCAAACACTCATACATACAATTCTCAATCCTCAAATCACTCCCATATCACCAAATGTTAAATTCTGATATCTAATCAACCAATATTCACTCCAGCCAGTAAACAAACAACATCGATGATCAATACCTCGAAACAATACAGTACAAACACATCTTAAAATCAAAATACTTAAATAATTGGATCAAAATGAAAGAAACTTACGCCTGGGCAAAAGCTTGAAGAAAGTAGATATCCTGAGAAACGCAATCAAGAAAAACCTTGGTATCCAAAGTGCCAGAAGCTAAAGAAACAATATAGGGGCTGTACAAAGCCAAAGCCCTCTCGTTCTTGAATTTATTCCAAAGCCTCTTAGCAATCCCATCTTCCTCAGCCGATGATGATGTTAATCCCCCCATTCCCCCCTTCAGATCCAAACTCCCCATAATTCTTTCTTTTCCCACTAACCAATACTACTACAAAATTGGTAACTGAAAACAACAAGAACGAAAACGACGTCGTCGTCGTCGTATATGGAAAGTGAATTGAAAATTGAATAGATGATGCGATCGATCAATCAAGAATCAAGAATTGGATTATATAAGTAGAGAGAAGATGGATAGGAATTAGGAAGTAGTACTACTCAATTACTCATCCATCAACTATGTATGTATGTATGTATGTATCTGTGTGTGTATGTATATGTGAGTATGTGACCGGTGACGTTGGATTTGAGCGTTTGTTTGTTTGAGAAAACCGAAAAGCAAAAACCCTTTTGGTGTTTGTGGTTGAATTGAATTGATTTTGATTTTGATTTTGATTTGCAGTTGATGGGTCTAAAAGTGGGGGAGGAAAAAATTGCGCGTAGAAATTGATGTGAATGGTGGGGGGATGAGATATTGGGGAAGGAAGAACAAACAGGGTTACCGAGTCAAAACGTGATGGAGGTGAGTCTTGACTGAGTCTGGTGGGACGAGTTAGTTAATGCTATTGCTGGCTGCTGCTGCTGCAAGTTTTAGGGGTGGGTGGTCACTGGTCAGGTCTGCAAACAAATGTCAGGGGCTAATGTCTTTTTGCGAATACAGTACTAGGAGTACAAGTTGTTTACACTTTACATCCTGTGGTTACAAATGGAGATGACTCACACCAATGACAAGTAAGCTGCTTGCACAAGGTATGATATTTTTATTTATTGGGTATATGCCGAAACGAGGACTAGATTGCTCTCGGATTTGACTCCGTAAATCTTATTGGATGAGTCAAGTGCTTCTTAAGAATAAGAACGTAGAACGCAGATGTATACGATAAACAAGTGAGTGTTGTGACTGTATTGTGATGACCAACGGTTGTTGGTTTAAGTGGTAAAGGACTTGAGTTCAATTAAGAAAGGTTTGAGATTCGAATCTTGTAGAAGTGAAAAAACACTGGTGGGAGAACCGCCACCTAAAAAGGATCCGACAATTCTCAACTGGATTAATCGTCAAAGAGAATACCAAAATAAATCGGGAAAAAAAACTATATTGTGATTAATGTGAAAGGGAACATAAGACTATGGTTTGTGGGTTGTTATCAAACATAATAATCGTGATTTACGACTGGTAAACTATTTTCTTAGTGTCATCACGTAACCCGCTACGATAAATTGTCACAACGTTTTAACCTTGTGTGTGATTATAAACATTGCAATTAATTGTCCTATTAAATTTAGTTATGTACAATAGTCAAAATTAAGTTTGGTACCATGATAACAGTCATGCCAGTTATGCACAAGCCATGGTCTTATGAGAAATCATAATAGATTGTGAGCCCACAAAATCAACACCAAAATCCACTTCAAAATGTGGTAGTCAATTTCTAGGTTCCAGTGTTTTAAAGTATTCCAATTTGATCTACTAGGAATATAACATGTTCTTTGTGTGGTCTCACCTAAGTAGGGATACATTGTATTAGAGAAAATGAAATTGATTTGTGAAAGAAAATTGTGTTCGAGGGAAACGTGGACCGGATATTACACGCATACTGAATCATATGGTTATAATTCTCATACATGTAAAAGCAATAGTATTAAACGAGTGATATGTTTTATTTTATTTTTATATTTTATACAATAAATATATGGCATTGTGTTGTGTCTCACATAAATCTCCGAGCCCACATAATAACTTGCGAAATTGCAAACTACTACTAAAATCCAACCATGTGTGTTAGTTACCATAATACCATGAGTGCATGATAAGGTATAGTCGACGTCGGCTACGACTGGATCAGCCCAATAAATGATAATGGGCCTACATCAACGGGCTCTTGGCCCAGTATTTTCGTCGGGTAACCCGACAAAGCAGAAGCTGGAAATTTGATACGTCACAGTCACACAAGCTAGTTCTCCGGCGACCTGATAATTGGCCGGCCAAGAATTAACAATTGGAACAAGGAAATCAAATCAATGGAGAACAGTGGCATGAGCAAAGGAGTCATCCAAGTAAAAGAAAGAGAAGGGTTGAAGCTGGAGAATCCATTCACTCTCAAAGTTGGGCAAGTTTTCACCGGATTCGGCCTCGGCTGTGGCATTGGCATTGGCGTTGGTCGCCCAATCAACTTAGGTACCCCTCTTCCATTCATCTTAACAACTTATAATAGCTACACATCAATTTTGCACACAATTTTACTTATAGTGGAAGTTCCAAAGTTTGTTACTCTAGTAGATTATTTCAATATTGTTCATTTATTCTGCTGTTTATTTGCCATTTTCAATTTCTACTAATCTGTTTTTTTAGATTGTTTACATTTGATTTTGGAATAGTATGCTCTTTGGTTGCGGTTTTTAGTTTCTACTTGTTATCTTACTTACATTTTAGCCTCTAAATCAGTTTTCATATTCATTGTGTTTTGTGGACTATCTTTGCTAAGATATTCCTGTTAAGAGCCTCACAATAACGGTTGAAATGATTTTCTTAAGTCAATAAAGAGTGTACATACTACATATGATGGTCTTTCAACTGAGAGGTTTACCGATTCCTACCATAAACTCTCTAGATTTAGTCTTTTGAAGGAAACTGTTAGAGGTTAGTGGTCTATACTCTTTGATCATGATTTTCATTTCTATTACAGCATACTATTAGCCCTTGCCAGAGTTATTGGTAAACTCTGATCAGGGTTAACAGTGTGATGCTGTGTTAGAAATGAAACTCAAGGTCGAAGAGGATAGGCTTACCTCTAACAGTTTATTATAAAGAGGCAAAATCAAGAGAGTTTATGGTTGGAATTGGTAGAACCTCGCCGTTGAAATAAACCATTAGAAGTACACTCTTTGACTGACTCAATGCATTGCAGAATTGAAAGAAAATTACATAATTTCTACGCTGAGCTACAAATACAGTATTTATGGAAGCAAAAATGTGAAAGGTGTCAGCCACAATGTCATCTTTATCCCAACTGACCCTATATGTCTCTGTCTAAGTACACTCCTGTAGCTAACGAAGGACAGATAAGTTTGTTGCTCGACAAATTCCTTCTAATGCTGCTTCATGATAGCTAAGTATGCTCCTTCTGTCATGAAGTCATCGCTGCTGCCTGGTTCATTATTTAAATGAAAGTACCACCACGTTTATATTCAAACTCTAGCACCTTATTTCTACCTCTCTTGATCACTTGATGATTCTTGACACTAATGGCATCCTTTTACCAATAAATTTATGAAATATATCAAGATGTTGGGTGGTATAGTATCATGTATGCCTGAAATGGTAAATTCTTAGTTTCCTTACAAAGAGATGTACTTAACCACTCTTTACTAAACTGTAGTGTGTGTATGTGTGTTTTTCTCGCAAAATGAATATTACAGAAAACCATCATGACTATTTTTGTGCTGGTTAGTGCCATAGTCCAGCTGATACATATATCCGATGACCCAAATTATGCTTTGACTCCCAACATTTCTAGGACCGATTTGCACTGCCCCTTTAACCTTAACTCATTTGTGTTGTTAGGTGCAATTCCAGTTCTGAACCAAGTAATGATTGCAACCAGAGGTGCAACTGATGCTTTCTCTGGTCTCCAAAGGCATGTCAATAGTTCTGTACGTGTTTATAATTGCTTCTTCCTGTTGTCTTTGGACTTCCTGTGTAGCTTTATCTCTTTAATGTTTTTGTCCTTTGTCTCTGATAAATCTAGCTAAGGAAAGTTGGTGCAAATAACATTGAAGCGGGCATTGGCTGTGGAGTGGGTTTTGGCCATGGATTTGGAGTTGGTATGTATTTTCAACAATTGAACTATTTCCTAGCAAATATGTTCCAACTTGAACTTACAAACATCTGATAGTAAAGAAATAGATCTAAAACTTTTCATTCTTTTCAGGGCGCACAAGTTAACATTATCAACCTTTATTCCTCTAACTCTAGTTTGCTACTATCGATTAAATCTGTACGACTTTTACAGGAAATTTTATTTTAGGAACTACTGCTGCAGAGACTCTGATTTTATTGTAAACTTATTGCCTCAGAATATTAATATCCTGTATGTTCCTTTATGGGCTTGATATCCTTTGCAATTCTTATGATAGCCAAAAAAGCAAATGTCTTTCAAGGAGTTACTGGTTTTGAACTGCAACTATGTTAGATAGCTAAATGACTAAATGTTCAATGCAATGGCAGGGATTGCTGTGAAACCTCGAGTGCTGCATCAGATACAGTTACATGTGTATGTACGTATTATTGTTTGTCCATGGTACATGGATGGCATCACATTTCCTTGTCTAAGTTGAGCGTCTGCCTTTTCAGCAAGCACTAACAGCTGCAATGACAAGACTTGGGATGGGTTCTGGGTTGCCTTTTAACCAAAGTATTCTCCCAGCCTCTTTGCAAACTGGTATGAGCTCCTTTAAGGAACCTTCAAGTAAAAGTTCTGATGGAAGCATTGATCAATCGGTAAAATCAACATCAAACAGTCCATTTGAAGTAAATGTAGTCTCTTCCAGTAAGGCTGCTGGATCAAAAGGTGCTCCTGCGAACAAACAGTACAGCAGTCGAACAGAGGCTGTTATTGACAATTTGTTAAAGAATCCACTTCTGAAAGAGTATGAGAGCACACCACAGGTAGGTCAAGATTAACTCTTTTGTACGGAAAAAATTTCCTTACAACATAATGCCAGCCTACTGATATATTATCTCTTAATGTATGATAAGTGATTGATAAATGATAAGTATATTTGTAAAATTGAGTCAACACATAACAGTAATTGTCATTAGTGTGTGTTGCCATAGTCCATAAGGCAATCCATTCATTAAAGTGCTGCTCGCTGCACTTAACACAGCTTGTCTGACAGACAGTCCTAGAGCTTGGAATATGTTTCACTTGATCAAATTGATGGAATCGTGGAAAAGTTGCTCATCATTTCACAAAAGATCAAACATACATTTCATTTCCTGTCTTTCAGAAGGAATTCTATAGTTATCGTTAGGATTTGGGCACACTGTCCATATTAATGCATGTCGGATGTTCACGGAGGCCTTTAGTCTTGTTTGACCCTCTTGCTCCTTTGTCACCTATGCTGTGTCACCTGAAGTTCCTATTTTTTTTCACTATTGGTACAAATAGTGTAGAAATATCATAAGCTTTCTCCATTTTTATGTGTTATTGGCATAAGCATTTTAGACGGATCATCGATTGGTTTTGCTTGCTTGAGTTGCTGATTCCATCTTTTACCAATTGCAGGCTGTGCAACAGCAGTTGGAAACTCACGTCCTTCAAATGGTACTGTATTTCTCGAATTTCTTCCAACAACTACTTATTTACTTTAAGATTGTTACTCAGTGAAACCATGTCACGTGTAATCTTTGAATACAACCTTGCTGTGATGTTTTTTTCCTCTGTAATTGAGACTTAAAAGGCAACTTTTAGTTCAATGAGTCCTGGAATGCACTCTAAAGAGAACACATATAAACCGGGGTTTCCCTTTACTTTTTCTTGGGACACACTTCATAAAATTGCTCTCCTGATAAAATTTGAATCTCTCTTCTGCTTGGTTTTTGCATTCTGCGGAGCATTAACAGGAAAATTGCAATGCATTCAGGTATTGAAGCAGCAGATAGCCATCGAGAAGCTGATTCAAGAAAATGAGAAGCTTCGCCAAATATTGATGAAAGAGTTGAAAATCCAACCAAGTGAATTCCAGACTACTTCCAGTAGGTATAATTATAA
>JAQRGC012280610.1:0-12951 GCA_028659135.1 Plantago lanceolata
CTATAACTTAAAAAGGGACCGTCCCTTATGAGACTTTGTGTATCATAAAGTAAAATGAATATCAACATTAAAGGATAATTTTGCAGGAATGAAACACTGGTATGTTTGTACATGAACGAAAATGCAAATTGACCCACTCGAGTTTTTTGTGCACTAAATCCTTGTTCTTCATACTCACAAAGGCCAAATAAACCGCATTACCGAAGTAAAAATCAGGCAAGGGAAGTCTAGTGCCAATTAGGATAGCACATAACAACTGCTGGTCTAGGTATGTCACGCCACGATTGCGGATCATGGCTCGCCATATACGTCCCAAAACTGCTTGTAGAGTTGAGATTGTATCAGTTCAAACCGCAAAGTTAGCGCCTTGAGTTTCGAGAGGCTTCCCTTCCCAAAACGGAAATTTTTTTAATATATGACTTTTGTGATAGATTATCCAAGATGTTTGTATGTTCAAGTTCAAGAATTGAGATAGGAAAGTTTATGGACGAGAAATCGTTGATTGAGATTCAAAAGAGGAAGTTTTGAGATTTTACTCGATCCACGAGAAATTTCAGACCAGGATTTGAAGAAATGTTGGAAGGATGTAGCATCAACTACATAATGGTTAATGATGCACGTGTTAGAGAAGTCGTTGACTAGCTCGGGGACTTACACCCCAAGTAATGGGTGCCTATCGTATTTGTAACGCCACTGGGTGAGAACAATGAACATACAACGACATGAGTGTGTGGACCGCCTCCAAGTGCCATATATGTACACTCACCAAGTGGGTTAATGATGAGTGGGTGAATGTGGCTCCAACATACAAGAGCGAGGACAACTTGTACAAAATAGAAAATGTATTCATCTATGGAGTAAAGCATATGAGAAAAATACTCGTTCATGAATCATGATTAGTCGTATTGGTTTAAACGTCCAAACATCGATCCAAAAGGAGATGTGTGTTACCATCTTTGTAGTTGAATACACATACTTCATCTGCAAGGAGAGTGAGGTTATTTATGACAAAGTTTTTGTCTTTTCGGATACGACTGTATCACTAACAAATAAAAAAGATTTGGTCACGGACTTGAAAACTTTGCACATTAGGCCAAAATGGGATGGGGCACAAGATGATATAGCTGAAATGAGGTGAGGTTGCTTGTTTATGACAAAGTTTTAATCTTTTCGGATAGAACTGTAATACTAACAAACAATGAAGTTTGATCACGAGTTCGAAACGTTCGCACATCGATCAAAAGGGGATGGGGCCTTACCATACTTGCAAATTAGGTGAATGTACACAAAATATAGTTGAAATGATCAAGTGTCATGATTCAGGCCCTGTTTAATTCGATTGAAGGTTTCTAAACTCAATTGAACTGAAGTATAAGTATGAACTACGCAAACCTCTACTAAACTGAAATGAACTGAATCGAACACGATTGAAATTAAGATGAATTGAAGAGAACCTCATGAACCTTGGCTTGTTTAGCGGTTGAAAACTTGAAATGAATTGTTGTTTAATCTAGGGCTATCTTGCAAGATATTATTATTTTAGGGATGAGAACTGTAACATTATCTTTTCGTTGTACTCCATTGCAAAACTGGTTTCGTCTAAAGTCTAAACTCACAAAAAAAAAGGGTTTTTATTTCTTCTGCTTTGAGCTTTCCCATCTATAATGGCGATACACTGTAGAAGCTAATCAACTGTCGAAGTAGAGTACAGAATGTCCATTGTTCTCCGCCATAGCTAAATTGTACGTACATCTTCAATTACCAGCGGCAATTTATTCCCTCAACTAAAACCCTAGCCTCTCTCAACTCCAATCCACAAAAGGATGGCAGTTTCAGAAGAGGAATCGTCATCGTCTTCCTCATCACGGCCAAACGCCAATAACAGTAACAGCAATTGGCGATCAGCTCCGAAGAACAGCGATGCTTTTTATCTGGCAAAGACGGTCATGAGAGGTAGCGTTGTTCGTCAAGCTGTTCGGGGACGCTTTCGCACTCCATCTTCGTATGATGTAGTATTTGGGAAGGTTTGTTTTTATTTATGCTTGAGTTTGCTCCATTTTATGATTGCATATTGATAGGATTGTTAGCCGAAAACTATTAATTGCAGAGGCTGGAGAGTAATTGTGATCTAATTAGCCATGATCAATTGTATTGAGAGTGCTACTTGTTGTGTACTGTGATTCAATCTTAGTGTGAGGCTTTCATGAACCTTGGATTGTTATAAGGGAAAATGAAGTCTCTGGTGTTAGGAATTTCACTGTTAATGAGCTATATTGGTTAGCTAATGAGAAAAACGAAGATCGGTTTTAAGAATAATGCACAGTTGGTTATACTTCGAGTTCATATATTGTACTTTTCCCAACTATCCTTTGAACAGTTTACATTTGATTTTCGCACGGGACTTTAAAAGGGTGTAATTGTATATTTGTCTGGTATTGTTGTATGTAAGTGGTAGTGGGATACATAATACAGTTGCTAAAAAGGGAAAGGTAAACTATTGATTGTGGCAGACTAGAAAGGGAAAACATAAATGATCGACTGGGACGTCGAGAGTACTCTCTATCAAGGAGTGCACCGATGTTAATTGTGTATTGTGGTGAAAAGATAGCAGACCTTAATTTTGGGTCCTAAAATATATATTACCTAGTTCAACTTTATATTCTGTGGCTACAACAGATACAAACCTTAATCTGTGATTGCAAATTTTATTTCCAGGAAACATCAATAGAGCTGGTAATAGTTGATGATGATGGAATTTTTCAATCTGTTACTGAGCAACCTGTTTTTGGTACAATAAAAGATCTTGCTGTCGTACCTTGGAATGAAGGGTTTCATGCGCAGAGTCCAAAGGTATGTAGGTTTTTAACTTTTCATATTTATTTATTTATTTCCCTCAAATGTTTTACTATAAAGTTATTGTGGTAATTTTATTGGAGTTTTGAGGCCGACCTGCTCAATTGACTTTTAGACAGTGGCGAAAGACATGCTGCTTGTCATCTCTGATTCAGGAAAGATGTCATTTCTCACTTTCAGCAATGAAGTGCACAGGTTTTTTTATTGATATATAACATTATTTGTTTCGGTAATTTTTGTTATTGGCTTGAGCCTTTCTGCCTGATTTCAACCAAGAACCTTAATGACTTGTTCAATGCTTGCATCTTTGTTCAGATTCCTTCCATTGACCCATATTCAACTTTCTGCACCTGGAAACTCAAGGGCACAAGTTGGAAGGATGATGGTTGTTGATTCTACGTGAGTTATTGGCCTGTGTAGATTTGTTAATGTTAGAATGATTTACGTTAAGGCAAATTCCACCAAGGAATGCAGAATGGCTATTCATTTAGGTTCTTTCTCTCGTTGTTCTCTACAGTGGCTGTTTTGTTGCTGTTAGCGCATATGAGGACCAGTTGGCCATTTTCTCGCTCTCTATGTCTCCAAAGGGTGATGTCACCGATAAGGTCGATTACGTACCCTAATACTTCATCCATTATTACAATCTCTGTTTAAGCCCTATGCACTCCAGATAATATTCACATTTATGTTAAATCTCGCAGTGGTTTCTAATATGTTTTTCCATGTGCCCCCTCAGAGAATATTCTGTCCTACTGAAAAGGATGGTCGCTTGAAAACTTCTAGAGGTTATACTGATATCTCTGGGACTATATGGAGCATGTGCTTCATCTCGGAAGATCCCCATCTGCCTAGCAAGGATTGTGGTGGGCCTCTATTGGCTGTTCTTCTAAACAGGTTAGTTTTCTTGAGAACCAGACTTGTTATCCTTTTGTTCACGCTCCCGTATTGAAAAAGGTTATGTTTCTCTTTAATTATCAACTCTTTAAAGGAGTTTTTGGCTTGCAGGAGGGGATTTTTGTACCGTAATGAACTTCTGTTACTGCGATGGAATATTGAGGAACAAGCTGTCACTGTACTATATCAGTATGCGGAAGCTGGACCTTTTGCACATCACATAGTCGAAGTCCCCAACTCTCATGGATTTGCTTTCCTTTTTAGGGCCGGTGATATTGTTCTAATGGATTTCCGAAATCCCCAATGTCCTTCATGTGTTTTTCGGGCTAGCTTGAATTTCAGTCCAGAGGAACTGAAATTTGATAATGTTATCAGTACACCAGATATCATGGATGATTATAGTGTCGCTGCATCTGCTCTGTTGGAGCTTAGTGACATAAATAAAAGTGATGATCCAATGAATATTGACGATTTTAGCAACATAATACCGGGTCGCAATTATATTTGCTCGTGGAGTTGGGAACCTGGCCACACAGATACTCCTAGGATAGTTTTCAGTGCCGACTCTGGAGATATTTATGCAATTGAGATATATTTTGAGGCTGAGGGTGTCAGAGTAAATATGTCTGATTGTCTCTACAAAGGACAGCCATCTGATGTTCTACTATGGCTTGATGGTGGCTTGCTTGCAGCCATTGTTGGAATGGCTGATGGAATGGTCTTAAAATTTGAAGGCGGTTTACTGCAATACAAAAGTCCGATTCAAAACATTGCACCAATCTCAGATATGTGTATTGTTGATTATTCTAATGAGGAACACGATCAAATTTTTGCCTGCTCCGGAATGGCACCTGAAGGGTCCTTGCGAATCATTCGAAGTGGTATCAGTGTGGAGAAATTGTTGAAAACTGCTCCTATCTACCAAGGTGTAACAGGCACTTGGACAGTCAAAATGAAAGTTTCCGATGCCTATCATTCTTTTCTTGTTCTATCATTTGTTGAAGAGACCAGGGTGCTTTCGGTGGGTGTCAACTTTTCGGATGTGACTGACTCAGTTGGTTTCCAGCCTGACGTCTGTACTTTGGCTTGTGGTCTTGTGGCTGATGGTGTCTTGGTCCAGATATACCAACATGGAGTTAGGCTATGTTCGCCTGTTAGAGATGTGCATCCTGACGGCATACCACTGTCATCTCCAGTTTGCACATCATGGCTACCTGATAACATGACTATTAGTCTTGGAGCTGTTGGGCATAGCATGATTATTATAGCAACTTCAAATCCATGCTTCTTGCTTATTCTTGGTATTAGGTCTGACTCGCCTTATCAGTATGAAGTGCATCAGATGCAGAGTGTAAAGCTGCAGAATGAGTTATCTTGTATTTCCATACCTCAGGAACGTCTTGGGGAGAACAAATCGTTGATGGACTATGCAGATAGCAACCCTAGAATAAGTCTTCCATTGGGAATTCATGCTGAGGGTGTGTTTGTTATTGGTACTCATAAGCCTTCTGTGGAAGTTGTATCCTTTACACGGGAGACTGGACTGAAGGTTCTAGCTACGGGGAATATTTCATTACTGAACACTGTGGGTACCAGCATCAGTGGGTGCATTCCACAAGATGTAAAGCTTGTTTTAGTGGATCGTTTATACGTCCTCTCTGGATTGAGGAATGGAATGTTGCTTCGGTTTGAGTGGCCTATTTCTACTAAGGTATCCTCCATAGGGCTAGCGGGTCAACAAGCTGTTGTCCATTCCTATAGTTCTAGTTCACATGGTTCTCTGAATGCCATGTCTCCAAATCATGAAGTCCCACCAGCATTTTTGCCGGATGCATCAGGGAAGAATAGAGGAGAATCTCCAATCAACCTTCAGCTGATTGCTGTGCGGCGCATTGGTATTGCACCTGTTTTCTTGGTCTCCTTGAGTGATTCCCTTGAAGCTGATATAATTGCCCTCAGTGATAGGCCTTGGTTATTGCAGACTGCAAGGCATAGCCTCTCATACACATCCATTTCCTTTCAACCTGCTACTCATGTAACTCCTGTGTGTTCGGTTGAATGTCCCAGAGGAATCTTATTTGTTGCAGAAAACAGTCTTCATTTGGTAATATGACTCTCCTTCCCATACATTTAATTGTATAAAAGTTTTTTTGCATCATCCTTTCATCCTTGCTCGAAACTTCAGTGGTCATTTTCTTATTTGGGATGTTTTGCTAAGCTAGGGAGGGGAGACATGATTTTCTTGTAATTGAATTCTACATTGGATTTAGGGGTATTACAGTTGGTATGTCTAACATCCTAGGTTTTACAAGGACTTGGAATAGTTTTAACGGACCCTTTTTTTTTTTTTGGTACACGTTTGCATTAGAATATCTTATGGGCCGCAAATTATGATAATGGGGCTGTAAAACAGTTTTCTTTTCTTTTTTCTATTAATAATTCGGATGGTTAAAAAATTCCTTAGCAGTAGTCCCAAGTATTGAACTACAAATTTTCCTTGAAAATGCATCCTTACTCTGGATTATGTGTATGATCATCTAAGCAAGAAACAGTGGAAATTATTGGTAAAGAACACAGGCCAGATATTATGTGGATTTATATTTTCCATATTTGGATTTGGCCGCTTAGCAGATTCTGGTTTAGGATATCTTTTGAAGTTGTAAACCTAATTGGTTTCAGTTTGTATTACCAGTTTCATATTCTCTTAATCTTCAAGAGTGTTTTTGGTTTCAGTATTCGGGTTTGGCTGCATAACAGCTTGTTGTTTAGAGTATTATTAGAAGCCATAAAAAGTTATTGATTCTAATTTGTGAATGCCAGTTATGTAATTCTGTACTTCCTTAAGCTTCGTTATTATATGAAACACTTGTGGTTTAAACCTTGGAGATAAATCCTAGCTTCTGAATTTTTAACATGATGTGTTACTGGTAAGCATTATACCCAATGTTACCCAGACATGTCACTAAGTACCGGACTTGGGTGCCTTTCTGAGTGTTGGACCTGGCTATTTCACGAAGGGAAATAATTTTTGTTTTTTATTTGGCTTGAAATGAAATGTCCTATTGCCATACCCATGTCGGAGTGTCCAGTGTCCGACACAGGTATGCAAGGGGAATTGATGAGTCTGGGTAACCTATATTATACAATCACCCCTTGATATTCTTACCCTGTCTTTTTTTTTCTAGGTGGAAATGGTGCCAAGTAAGAGGCTTAATGTGCAGAAATTTCATCTTGGTGGTACCCCGAGGAAAGTTCTCTATCATAGTGAAAGCAGGTTGCTGCTTGTAATGAGAACGGACTTAAATAATGAATCATGTTCATCTGACGTGTGTTGTGTGGATCCCTTGAGTGGAGCTGTTTTGTCATCTTTTAAATTTGATCCTGGGGAGACATGTAAATGCATGGAGTTAGTAAAGGTCGGAAATGAGCAAGTACTGGTCATTGGAACTAGCTTATCAGCGGGTCCAGCGATCATGCCAAGTGGTGAAGCTGAAGCGTATGCTACTAATTTCACTTTCTGATTAGTATTGTTGTTGTTGTTTTTGTTGTTTCTTCTGTATTATGTGACTAGAGTTCTTGCGTTCTGCACAGTACGAAAGGCCGTTTGGTGGTTCTTTGCATTGAACATATGCAAAATTCAGATAGTGGTTCAGTAACACAATGTCCAAAGATTGGCTCTTCTTCCCAGAGGTTGTTGCCATCAAGCGATGTTGGTAGCAGTGCAGCAGAACGGCTGTCTAACAGTAGTCTCTGCAGCAGCCCAGATGATAGCTATGAAGGAATCAAACTTGAAGAAACCGAAGCATGGCACTTGCGATTAGCCTATTCATCCCATTTGAATGGCATGGTCCTTGCAGTTTGTCCTTACCTGGATCGTTATTTCTTAGCTTCCTCTGGTCATTCTGTAAGCCATGAAACTCTCAGTTCTGCCTATGCACGTCTCCTTGGTGTATTCTGAGCAGTTTCATTCTAATAATTGCGGTTTGAATTTGTCAGTTCCTCGTTTGTGGTTTTCCATACGACAGCCCCCAGAAGGTGAAAAGATATGCTACTGGAAGAACACGTTTTACTATTGTGACTCTGACGACAAACTTCACCAGGATAGCTGTTGGTGATTGCCGTGATGGGATTCTTTTCTATTCATACCATGAGGTCAGTTGCTAAGCTAGTCTTGTCTTGTGATGAAAATTCGAGCTTTCTGTCTGGTTGTCCATTAAATGATGGATTTCAAGAGAGTAGTCACAAAGAAAAGAAATCAACATTGTCGCTTGATTATTACCGACTACTGTTTCACTCTCTGCTCGCAGGATTCCAAAAAACTGGAGCAAATTTATTGTGATCCTGTGCAAAGGCTAGTTGCTGATTGTGTTCTTATGGATGTTGATACTGCAGTCGTGTCAGACCGGAAGGGAGGTATTGCTGTTTTGTCATGTGCCGATCACTCAGAAGGTAATTGTCTGAAGATTAAGCTTCAACATAATTACTTTAGTCCCCGTCCCAATTTTCTAAAGAATGAACGTACGTATAGGAGTGCAGCTTTTAAGAAAGTAATACTGTTAATGATAGTGTAATTGATTCATTGCCTTAAGAGATTTTCTGTATTTCTTGGATGGATATTACACTATTTCTAGTATTCTACATAGAGGCGTAAATACAATTACCCCATTATAAGTCAAATAAATGGTAACCTGATCACTATTCATTCCCATGGAGTACCCGATTCTCCAGTAAATCTTAGAGAACTGTAGGTTGAAATGCCAAGATAACACATATATTTGGTGTAGCAAGGCTACCTTTACTGGAGTTTATTGACTGAAAAATAAAGAAAGATAAGCAACCAATCTCCGAGGAGACAAACCAATTTAAACGGGAAGAAACAGCTCTTTCTGAGTGAATAATAACTATCAACTATGCTGCTGGAATTAAACTAAACAATTAGCTATTTGTAATTACTAATCCTAATCCTTCTGAGGCCCTGACATCTAATTCAATAAAAAGAAAGCAACTCTGACTCTACTTCTTTCGACTAACATAAGGTTGAGTTCAATGAGGCATAAAGCTTTTCTTCTCTTAGAAACGTAAAAGAATTCCATAGCTCTAATTTGCAATTTCAGTGCCATATATCTCTCAATTTCGTGTGATCTATTGCAATGCCGCGCAAGTTCCCCACTAACCCTGACTTATTCCCTTGCTTTATTTTGTTTTGTAATTATCTTCACTTGCCTTGTGAGCTGATGAAATTTCACGTTACAGATAATGTAAGTCCAGAACGCAACTTGACCCAGTGTTGTTCATATTATATGGGCGAGATTGCCATGAGCATTCAGAAGGTATTGTACACTTCTTATATTTGTGCTTGATGCTAAAATGTTCCAACATCCTGCTGCCAAAAAGACAAGCCTGTGAATATGGTTCCATTGATTGACAAACTGGTGCTTGAATGATGTTATAACACGTTCCTCTTTATTATTATTATTTTTTTATTGTTTTCTGTTTCTGCTGCATACACAGTTCGAATTCATATTATTCTGTATGTATGTAAGATAAATCTCTGTTACATATATGATGTTTTCATCTTGTTTATAAATATATTCTGCTCATCTTGCATCAGGGATCATTTTCATACAAACTACCAGCGGGTGATATGTTCAAGGACTGTGGTGCTCCTAGTAAAAGCATTAACTTGTCACAAAACTGTATCATGGCATCAACACTATTAGGGAACATAATGATCTTCATTCCAATGACTAGGTATGTGTTTATATTTTCTTTTCACTACTTCTTTTTCTCCACTAGTATTTCATCTGAACAGTTCCTAAGAAATCTCAAAATGTAGGTGGGTATAAAACTTGGGAGAGGTTTGATTATGTTGTTTTTATTTTGTTGTTTGAAGTTCGTTAACGCGAGCCTCCTGGGAAGGGATGTATTTTCGATCATGTTTCCACATGAAAAACTGTTCTGTATATTCTTGTGAGCATGTGATTGGTCTTGCTTAGGCAAAAAATTGCTGATTCACTCAAAGTAAACATTCAACGATTATTATGAGTTGGATTTGAGTTGAAAAATATGAGTGAAGTATTTTCTGTTTATGGATTAGCTTTTGTTCTCAAGGCTGATAAGATCATCATTTTTGCAGGGAGGAATATGAGTTATTAGAGGATGTTCAAGCTAGGCTGGTGGTTCACCCACTAACACTTCCTATTCTAGGGAATGATCACAACGAATACCGAAGCCGTGAAAGTCTGGTGAGCATTATTGAACTTATTGTGAAGATATCTTCTTGTTCCAAGTTTCTTCCTAGTTTAAATTACCAGAAAGCTCTCCTCAATTAAATGGTTATTTGAGGTGGATTTAAAGTTGAAGTTCCTATTTTGTTTTGCAGGCTGGAATACCTAAAATACTCGATGGTGACATATTGGCTCAATTCTTGGACCTCACTAGTGTGGAACAGGAAGCTGTGTTATCGTTACCACTTGGATCAGCGAACACAATTCAGTTAAATAAACCATGTATGCCAGTTATGGTAAACCAAGTTGTTCGGTTGCTTGAACGAGTACATTATGCCCTCAGCTAAGTACCTGCAGCCTCTCAGATTGTTTCCGCCTTCTAAGCCTTGGGTTCCCCTAGCGTGAGTGAGTGTTGTATCAATGGATTTCTGAATCCTGTACAGCAGTACAGAGTCGCCCAACGAGCATCATTCAGTAGCTTCTGCTTGATTGACTACTGGCCTGCAGAGTAAATTAAGTGAGGCGATGAAATCCTTTCTGACCTTTGTTGTATATGTGCCATGGAATTTAATTTTACAGCACAGCAGTCGCCAGCCTGCCTAGATCTTGTACTTTCAGTCTGTTATATTTGTAAAGAAGTTATATACTGCAAATATATCATAGATGTCTGAGGTCTGAATTACAATTTTTCTGTGAACTGTAAATATGAGAGAGGTTTCATAAACTATGTGGCTATAATAAACAGTGTTTGATACGTTACTCGTGCAGGATTTGAAACGTGTTATGTGTGTGTGTGTGCGTGTGTTCAACTTCTCACATTTTTACTTAAACATCAGTCATCAACGATTGCATAAATTCCCCCAACCCCCATAACAAACATCCTATATTTAAAGTCGGTGTGTAGGGTCTGCATTCGACTTCCCATAACGATCCTACCTGAAATCATAACTTTCTCTATACAATAACATCTGCCAACTCAAACTCGAATAATCATAACATTCTCAAGGCAAGAACGGGCTCTACTCAAATGATAAAACTCCACTGATCAAGCCACACCAAAATCTCAAAGCAACCATCATATAATATCCCAAACAGTTGTATAGGTTCAAAACAAATAAAACTTGAACCCAAAACTGTATCCCATTTACATAGATAGATCCAAAACATAAACTCTGATATTGTTACATGTACTAGAAAACTGCCACTGAAAGAAATACACAAGTGACAGTAGTAGGGCCATATATGGAACAATCCATTTAAATTTCAACACAACAGCCAGACTGAACAAATCCAGAAAACTCCTCAGGTACATCAATCTTATTCAATTTCCCTTTCTGCCCCTGACTCTTCTCCACTAAGAAAAACCCATGTGTCGACCCTTGGTAGACCGACCCAGTAACCAAGGTCCATTTACCCAGGTCCACTCCGCACGCTCCAACTTTAACCGCCGAGTCCAACTCCGCCCAGCAAATCAGTGAGTTCCCTGACCCGCCCACCCCAACACACGACCTCGGGCACCGATTCGCTCCCCACGCATTCTCCACCCGTCTCCACTCACCCGACCCGACATCATAAACATCCGCACTACTATTAAAAACTCCTTGCGTCTCGGTCCCATACCCGCTCACGACCCAAAACTCCGACCCGATTACAACACCCTCGCACTCGTCTCGCTCCTCACTCATCCGAGTCAACTCGGTCCACTCGTTCTTCTCGACGTCGAAAGCCCACGTCGAGTTCAGCGCATTCTTACTCTCGTCGTGTCCCCCGGCAACTAAAACTCTCCCGCCCACTGCCCCAACAGCGAAAAAAGACCGAGTTGAGGGCAGGTCAGCACACTGAGTCCACCTCCGAGTCGTAAACTCGTACACGAAAACATCCTTCACCGGTTCCCAACTCGTCGGGTCCCACCCGCCCATAATCACCAGCTTCCCTTCCGTGCTGGCAACTTGGCAGAACATCGGCAACCCGTCCGGGTACTTCGGAACCGGGTCCAACCGGTCCCATATACCAGTAACCGGGTCGAACAACGATATGCCGTACCTCGCCGGTCCAACCGGCTTTGAATCCGATTGGACAGGGATTGCTTGAACCAAACACGCGGGTTTGAATGTAAACCCGGTTTTTCTTCTGTGGTAGTAGAAATCTTTGCTGAGGAGGAGACGACGCCAGCGACGGCAGACCCGGGACGCGACTCGGTGAGTCGAGAAGTGTAAGCGAGTTAAGCACTCGAGGGCGAGTTCTTCAGGTAGATAAGGGAGTAGCTCAGTGAAAAGTTCTTGATCATCCATTTTTTTTCTCAGAAATGAAATGTTTTTGGCAACTTAGAATTTGAATGAATGTTAGAGAGAGAGAGATAGAGAGAGAATGGATTGCATATGGAGCTGAGAGAATCGGGTTCAGACAATTTATAGTGACATGGAAGTACAGAAGCTGATTGGGGAAGAGAATATCATGGGACGACACGTGGCAGTGCTTGGATTTTTGATTTTCCCACTTGTGGTCCAATTATATTTTTTAAAAGTATTTTTCTTGAAAGCTACAGTTTGTTTAGAAGTTTAATTGGGTGATCGAAGGGACATTAGCATATGGGTTGTCACTTCTTGAAGAGGAAGGATATGTTATATTGAATTTAACTTCGGAAATAGACTTCCAGTCGAATTGACAGAGTCGAAATCGAAATTTTTGGATTATTTGGATTGATATTGTGATTCATAATGATTTAATGTATTGTATAGTATAACAATTAAATTATACAATACAAATAAGGTACAAATCTTGAAGCATCTATAATGCAGAACAGAACAGGATAATGTAGCACATAAAATAATCAAAATATTGCGAGATGAATTTATTACGGGAGTAGTAAATTTAAAAGTTTGAGAAGAATCGTCTTCTACCCTTGTTCTATCCTATTGACGTGGAAAGGTTATGATTCATGTGAGTGAAGATGAGATCAAGTGATGAACTGTGAAGT
>JAQRGC012280648.1:0-21082 GCA_028659135.1 Plantago lanceolata
GACTAATAATAAATTAACTAAAAAGGTTTTAGGGTTACCTATATTTTGGCATGTGAATATAATTCCCTATTCTTTTAGGTGGGTTATCAGAGATTTGGGGAAACTGATTTGCTAATAATTTTACACAATTTAATTTTTTTTGCCAATATTTAACCAAAAATCTCCTTTTAAAGAATCTGCTGTGAGTGCTCTTAAAGAATGGCACTAAAAAGACATTTACATTAGAATTTCAACAAGTGTTTTCGAACTCTTGAGATATTCTTCCTCCAAGCTTTAGACGTGGCGTCCCCCTCAAGACCATCTACACTGATTAGCTTATCTATATACCGACTTCACTTGAAGCACATATAGTCTGTAACTCCTTGCATTGCATCTATACTGGTTATTAACATAAATTTTAATTTATCACTAGTTTGTAATGTTATTTGGGCTCTGTTTAACTTAAGTTCAGTTTGTTCAGTTTATAAGTTGAGGTTTATTTAATACACTTTAGTTTAGAAACACTCCGTTGAAAGGAATGAAGATTTGAATCGATCATGTTTAAATAAATAATTTATACTTTAAATGCTTAAGAATTAATGAAATGGATAAGAACTAATTAAACCTTTGACTTTAATTAATCATAGTTGCAAAATGAAATACGGTACTTCAATCTTTATCATGTTTACTGTTGGGTCTGTTCTCTTTCTCTTCGAACTTAATTGCAGTATAAAATATAATTAAACACATTTCGGTGCAACAAATTTGAATTGAGTCAGTGAGTCAGTGAGTAGTGAGTGTGGAACCAACAGGTAATTAAGAGAAAGAAACATGGGCAGTGGGAAAAAAACAAAAAAGTTGAGATAGAAAACGATGAAAAAGGAGGAAAGAGATGTAGGAGAAGAACAGGAAAGGGGAAAAATCAAGCAGCTCAAACACCACTGTGACTCAGCAGCACTAGTGGAAAATTCCATGGCCGATACCTCCACCACCACCACCAATAATGGAGCTCCCGCTGCAATCACAATGATAGGACAAGATCAGTTACTCTCCATCCTACTCCTCTTACCCATAGAATCGATCCTGTGCTTCGGCATGACATGTACCAAGTTCAAATCGGTCGCCTACTCAGATCCTCTATGGGAGTCCGTTTGCCGGAGAGATTGGGGTAATTCCACCGTCGATTCGCTCAACCTCAACAACAACAACAACAGTAGTAGCAGCAGGAGAGGACGTTGGTGGTGGAAGAAGTTGTACCAGCAGGTTTATCAGTTGGACTCTGTGTCTTGTCACAGGGTACTGTTTGATGCAGGTGATATTGCTGCTTCTGTTGTTAATCGTGATCATCCGTGCCCTAGAGCTTCTCATTCGCTCAATTTGTTGTCTGGTTGCTTGCTTCTCTTTGGTGGAGGATCTGCTGGAGGTTCGTTTTTTTCGTACTAATCCATTTGAGCTTATCTGATTAATTTGCCTGATTCTGATTGTGTTTTTTTTCGAGTAATTGATCGAATTATGAACATAGTTAGTCTTATTGGAGAAGACTTTTCCTTCATTCGCACTCAATTGAAAACATTTCATATAAGGAGAATATCAATAGTACTGATAACTAATCTACTAGCACTCGGTCGTACTAGTAGTAGTAGTAGTAGGCTAGTAGCAGCAGTTGTACAAAAGTAAGAACGAAATGATGATCGATAATCGATTCAATCATCTGTTTAACATTTTTCGTGTACCTTAGCGAACTATCTCCAATTGGGAGAAGATGGTGATGGATGGTTGAATTGGTCTTAGATGAAGTAGTATGCATACTAGCAAGTGAGTGGTCAGGGATTGCATCTCTATTCCAGCTTGTGGAAGTGCGAATTAATTATAGTCTAACAAAATTTGCTTATAGTATTGAGTATTGACTGTTAAGTAGCCTAGCCATGTTGCCCTCAGATTCAAAACTGTGATCACCTACTGCATGACTTTAATTCCATTTCTGCGTGTTTAGTGAATGTATTCAATGAACTTTATTGTTTATTTCTATCAAGCGTAGTTAAGAATCTGAACGTCCTGTGCTTGAGATTGGTGAAGTGTTAGTTTTCTTTAACGAGTTAACTGGCTGAGCGCCTTGAATCTCGGGGAAATTTGGATCTACTGGAGGCAGGTTACTGGTTTATGGCACTTGTTCTCCATATTTTCTTTGCTAGAAATTACCTAGAAGGTTGGAGCAATTAAATCGGGTAACTTTTTCTCCAAATACGTCTATGAGTCTATGACAACTTTTGTACTGATTAAGACCTTTATGCAGCATTTCATCAGTCTATGAACTGTATTCATTTGTAAACAGCCTGTTTTATAAACCTCTTATTTCTTCAGGTAGGCATCTTGACGACACATGGATAGCTCATATAGGCAATGACTATAGGAGAGCATCAGACTGGCAAAAGATAAGTTCTGGTGTTCCAAGTGGAAGGTTTGGCCACTCATGTGTCGTAATTTGCGATACACTTGTCCTCTTTGGAGGGATCAGAGACAATGGGATCCGCCAAAATGATACTTGGATTGGACGAGTAACGTTTCATCAAAGACTAGGTATTACATTGTCATGGAAGCTACTTGACATTGTAGGTTCGATCATGCCGCCACCACGCGGTGCTCATGCAGGATGCTGCATTAGTAACAATCAGATGCTTATCCATGGAGGTATTGGACCATCTCGTGTGAGATTAGGTGACACGTGGGTTCTAGAACTATCCGATGATATCTCTATCGGGACGTGGAGAGAAATTGTGACCAGGCCATGTCCTCCACCTCGTTCAGGGCACACAGTAACACACATAGGAGGGGAACAAACTATTCTATTTGGAGGGAGGGGATTAGGCTATGAAGTGCTTAATGACGTGTGGCTCTTTGATATGTCTGAAAGGGACTCAAGATGGGTGCAAGTCATGTTCGATTTATGTAGCGTACCTCAAGGATTGTCACTGCCACGGGTAGGACACTCTGCGAGCCTTATAGTTGGACACAGGTTGCTTATATACGGAGGTGAAGATTCGTTCAGGAATCGTAAGAGTGATTTCTGGATTTTAGACATTAGTTCAATACCTTATGTTAAGTTGCAGCCCAGAAATCTATCAAGCACAAATAGATTATTCCGAAAGATGTGGAGAAGGGTTGACTCTAAGGGTGATAGACCTAATTGTAGATCATTTCATGGAGCTTGTGTAGATCATTCAGGTCGGTACTTGTATATACATGGAGGCATGGTAGATGGGGTGATTCAGCCTGCAGATTCGTCGGGATTGAGGTTCGATGGAGAAACTTTCCTTGTCGAGTTTGTGCTGCACTCCTAGGGATGAAGAATTTCACTAAAGCTACTCCAGACTGTAATGCCTGAAAGTGCTTGTGTTTGACTACTGTACCCTATGCTCTGTGTGATTTACAACACACCAAGCTATTCTGGGCATCACATTTCGAGGTAGTTCAGATTGATTTTCTCTCCACATCTTGTAAGTAATTTTTTTTTTTTTTTTTTTTTTTTNTTTTGGGACTGAGAGTGATGGCTAGGTAGTAGCCCCATCCCCTCTCGTACATCCTAGTGTTTGGATATGTACATCAAGAAGACAAACCATCAAGATATCTAGAACAGGAATTCAACAGCCGATCAACTGGTGTTTCATTGTGAGTGTTCGCAGAAAGCATCCATCTGCGGCATCAGCTGGAGCCTGGGGGGCTTCGTTTAACTACTCAAAAGGCATGAAACAACAAAAGGCCAGTCCTCCATTTTGTAATCAGTTGGCTTTTACAGCGTGAAGATACTGACCGTTGATGGTGTATTGTTTTCCTGTTGTTGATTATGTTACGGGTGTATTTGCTTTTTGCTGAACGTACTTCAATGTAAATTATTCAGGTTTCCTGTTATTTTCCGGTGTAGTGTATATTTCTTTTCTTTTCTCCAAAGTTGCATGAAGATTTTGTTACATAATTTTAGGAAGAACTATTTTTTTTTTTTTTAATAGCAGATGGTTGATTAAAGCCTTAAAGGCCATGCATATTCCGGATTTTCTTTATTTCTTTAACGTTAATATCCAGCGGTTAATATCCTACTAAAAGTTGCAAGATTTTAACCAACCTGCAGAGTAATTTCATTTTCATGCACTTGAAAGTTGAAACTGCACAGTTTTAGGATACCATCTTCAGTTAGAACAGAAATGGAACAGGTTTCTAATGTGAACATGACAGAACGATTATTCCATGTTTTGCGATGAGAAATTTACAAGTGGAACCACTGTGAAGAAACTACAGCTGTTTCCGTTTCCTAATCACAATAAGGCAAACTAACATATCCGAATAGCAGCAGTACTCAGGTGTGTTCTGGCTGGTCATCTTCAAAGATGCCTCCATTTACTGGACTTCATCCTCGTCAGTGACAGATTCTTTATAAGAGCTACCAGGTACCAACTCAGCTTCACGAGGCTGGTTGATGCTACTTGACTCATCAATTATGTCTTTCTTCAAGTCCTCTTCGACTCGATAATACACCTTTGAAAGTTGTGACATGAAAAACAGTTAAGGACATATGATGTCTCGGATGACAGGATAATAATGTTGCGGCTACTAGATTCATGCTTGATGAAGCCATTGTGCTAGATTACAGATCACATAAATTTTCTCAGCCAGGCACATATGTAAGAGAAGGTGCATTGACAGAATAGGAGATGTCATACTGCACCAAGAATGTTACGTGTGCCTGGACGAGAAACTTACAGAAAAGCGTATTCCTACATTTTTATAGAAACAAATCCAACTGACCACATAATGAATGTGTAAGGGCAAGATGCAGGCACATAATTCAGACATACCACACATGTACGAGGAGGAGAAAGCACTTTGAAGGAATTCGGACGATTGTTAAAATTTGTTTCAGGGACACCAGGTACTCCTTCGGGTTCTGTGAAATGGTCTACATCATGACCCACCTGTCATAGAAAATTCTTTGTTAAAGAATAAATTGCAGAAAAAAGTTCAATTACAGGACCCGGACACTATGCTCTAACGTAAAACTAGCAGTGTAGAAACATAATAGCCATGAGAGTTTCTCTACTTTTTCAGTTAATCGTTTTGACAAAATAGGGGTAGGGGGTGAGAGTGGGGGTTGGGAGCATGATGATATATAAGATACAAGTATAAAGTCCTGAGTGTCCTTACCCTTCCAGGTCCACCAAATTCCCAAGCATCGCTATCCAATGCAATTCTATACTTTCCAGGCAAGTCACAGCCAACTTTATACCTGTTGATGTGCGTGAAAGTCTTGAGTTGGAAAACTGATTAATGATTTTCACCACCATGTGAACAAATGGAGTCTAGATTCTAGTAGAATTTAATTAACTCAAACACAATAGGCAGTACCCTTCATATGTATTGACTGGGTGGAAGTTGAAGACAAAAACCAGATCTCCCCGTTCAAAAACAATGACCTGTTATAAGCAAGCAATTCGTGTGCAAACGTCAAAATGAAGAATTAAAATTTAGAAAGCCAGCCAGCCAAATTTGCTAACTGGACAACAAACTCTTGTAGAACAAGGCTATTGGTAAAACCAAACATCATGCCAAACAGCAACCCGTAACATACACATACGCATACACACAAAGGTTTTATTTGAAAGTAATACTTTCTAAAATATCAGCTTACCTTGTCCTTTTCATCTGCACTGCTCACTATCTGTTTTGATGACGCTAGGAACTTAAATTTCTCATCAAGTAAATTCATGGCTCCATCAAAAGCGTTCATAAACTGCATTTCCAGTGAAAATGCAATGGATTCAGATGTAAATATTAAATTAAAACAATTTCAAGTTGGATATGAAATATGACAAACCAGTGAAGAGATTAAATTCGAGGAGTACTTAGTAAATACCAAGTTACCAACTCCGCAACCGCAACTAGAGAGTTCTAAATAATCAAATCAAAATTGTAATGAACCTTGAATCTTAGATGATCTGTATCCACGAGATCCCATTGCCGTCTGCACTTATCATAACTCCACCCATTCCCTTCTCTGGGGAAGTCAATCCAGTCCGGATGGCCAAACTACATGCAGATGATTATTGCGATATATCAGTCCATCAAAAGCAAAAGAACATATTAGAAATGTCAACTTATTCCTTTATTAAAAATTTAAAATTCTTCTACAGGTCTCAAATGCATTTCTATGAGGTTTAAACTCGGACCAACATGTTGCAGTTCAGCCATTCGTAGTGGCAAGCCAATTAAAAAGTTCAAACTATATCGATGACTTATGCAGCTGCTCTAATCCGAGTGAATGACAGTCGACCAAAATTCACCCACAAAAAGATTTTTCAGGGCCAACTTACCTCATTTCCCATGAAATTCAGATAACCTTCTCCTCCTAAAGCCATAGTCATAAAATGAATCATCTGTACAGAAGATTAAAGAATAATTTGTATAAAAATTTGTTCAGCATGATACATCAGTCCAAAATCTCCAAAATAAAAAGGTTGAAAATACCTTATGAAGTGCAATTCCTCGCTCAACCGCAGGAGAAGCCTCGGTCAAACAGGACATGCCAAAATACATGTCTTTGTCCATTAAGAAAAATGCAATCGTTTTATCTCCAACAATGGCCTAATCACAGCACAAGACAGATAGCTTTGTTAGAAAAGGATAGATCAATGTTGATGCAACATAAAGAGATGGAAGTTGAACATGAATTAAATAGGCTGCTAAATGCAAATAATAAATCTAATTCTGCGTATTACTACAAGCCTTGAAAAGAAAGATATGAGAAACAACACAGGAAGCCATAAGCATATCCAGCAGCAGAGGTAACAAGGGTAAGAGGGTACGCATGTGCCATAAGGTAAACTTTGATCAAGTTAAACAAAGTGAACTTCCAATTTTACCTGATCATGACTTTCTGCATAAGATATACATTTTTCAGTATATCTTCTATTCGTCAAAGTCCCACTTATTTCATTCATTGACCATTCTTCATCCTTCTTATTCTTCAGATAGTCAATCCACTTATCAGGAACAGCCATTGCTAGACGGTAGTCAAAACCTATCCCACCCTCATTAACAGGTCGACCAAGTCCAGGCATGCCAGAAACATCTTCAGCAATCACAGTTGCATCAGGCAGAATGCTATGGATTAGATCATTGGCCAAGGACATATAAACCACAGCATCAACATCTGTGTCCTCACTAAAGTACTCATAATACTTCCCAGTGAATGCCATGTTTATTCCATGGTGATGATACAACATTGAAGTAACTCCATCAAACCGAAAACCATCAAACTTGAACTCATCCAGCCACCACCTCAGGTTGGAAAGAAGGAAACGGAGGACCTCCCAGTTGGCATAGTTGAACAGTCTGCTGTCCCACAATTTATGATAGCCTCGATCACCAGAGTGGAAGTAAGATTCTTGGGAGCTCTGACCAACATCAAAGCCGTTAAGGCCATCTGTGATATTGTTACTTGCATGGCTGTGAACAACATCCATCAGTACTCGAAGACCTAAGCTATGTGCTTTGTCAATCAAATACTTTAGGTCTTCTGGCGTCCCTGATCTACTGCTAACAGCAAAAAAGTTGGTGACATGGTACCCAAATGATGCATAGTAAGAATGTTCCATGATAGCCATCAACTGAACTGTATTATAATTATTTGCTCTAATGCGGGGCAAAACTTCATCTGCAAACTTCCTATATGTATTTACAACAGGTTCAGAGCCACTCATTCCAACATGCGCTTCATAGATTCGTGGTGCCTCAGGCTTAGGTGGACGGGGGTACTTAAACTGGTACCTGCATGGCCAATAAAATGAAAATGATCACCTTTTTTAGTATACTTTTATAAGAACTATTTCCACACTTCTACCTAATTATATTTCTTGAACTTTGGGAACTTCTACTACTTGGTTAAAGACACTTGTTTGATGAACCTTTGCTAACATCTACTTAATAACTTAGTTACATGAGAACCTAGAGCAGAACAGTACATCTAATTTCAAGCTTTAGTAGGTATTCTAATACCTTTCAGAAGATGGTGGGTCCCAGTACACACCATCATAAGGGGCAGCAAATTTGGTAGCATCTTGAGTTGCAAACTTTATCCAGGCAGGGATGCGGTCAACCCAAACTCCATTGCCAAGTTTAAATCTGAATTTGACTCGTGAATTATGTGGAATGGCTGGAGTGCCATTAATATCAGGAATTCTGATGCTCCAGACGCCAAACTGATTTTTCTCCATCTTGTGGGCAGAACCATTCCACCCATTAAAATCACCAATAACTTCTGCTTCCCTGAGTTATGAACAAGTTAATTGTGAGGCTACTACCTGAGATGAGAAAAAACAAATCGAGTAATTGCAGAAACAACTTTAATGAAAAGACATGAAAAAACAAGACCATAGCATATAAACTCTATAAAGTGAACTGACTCACTGTGCAGCAGGAGCCCATTCCTGGTATGCAATGCAGCCTTTATCACGATTAAATCCAAATTTCGTGTAACCTGAAAATAATGGCAAGATCGTTTTAACATCTATAGTCACACAGAATTCATTTTGTTCCCTGCGACTTTTAAAACCTCTTGGTTTTTTCTGAACAGATATTAATGCTCAAACAAATAGCAAAATAACCCAGAGAGTATTTGAAATGTAGGTACACAAGTACACTGAGGTCACTGTCTAAGACATGAACCTTAGATTACCTTGTGCAAATTCCTCAAGGCTCCCCTCGTTCTTTACAATAAGCTCCTTCTGATCTAAATAACTCCTAATTCTATACCGGAAATGATCTCTATAAGCTTCCAAGCCTGGATCCAGACTAAAGAGGCCTATGTTTTCAACATCCACCCCAACATTTGCTGTTGTAGAATGATCATCCGTCATCACTGCTGAGGTAGAAGACTTGCCGTCCTATCAGCAAATCAAGCACACAGAAGGTTCACACAATCAAATCGACACGCAAGCGCGAACATCATGATGAGGCCTAACATTCTCAACATACTACTAAACAGTTTCTGCCACTGCTTATCAAATGGCACAAAATAAAATACAAAACGAAACAAAGCGATCCACCCGAAACTAGCACAAAGTCACAAACCATTCAGTTCACAGCTCATTTCAGTGCACATTACATTACCCAACCAACAAAGTTTCTGTGAACCTAGCATATACTCCATATTGTAATACAATGTTTTCGAATTTCGACACATTAATAATTTCGTAAGCACAGTGAAAAAAAAATATGAATCTCAATCATAACAACGCACCTTCCCCTTTCCAATTCCATGCGCCATTACACAGTAAGGCAAAATGTTTATGCCATTAGATAGCAATTTTCGAGGTCTCAATAATAGCTCACTCGTCTGTTGCAAAGCGAAACGCAAACCGTGAATCGAGGCCTGTAAACACAATCACACAAAACGAAAGGTATCAATGACAATTTCAATCGAACGATCATGATTCACTATCAGCTTACAGTGAAACGGAAATGGCAAATTCAAATTAAACGCAAAGGATCAGTGAAATAACGACGGGAGAGAAGAGAAGAGTGCCGATTCACCTGAGAGGTTTTTTCACCAGAAGAGCAAAGTGTTGGCGTTGAGAGAAGATTGCACGAACTGTACATTTTCTCACAGTGGGGAGAAGGGTGGTGGTATGTAATTTGAGCCTACATAATGACAATCAACATGAAGCTCTCCGGCATTAATGGTGAAGCAAATTAGTGATGATGCCAAGTGAGTTTTGTGAGTGCCAGATTGAAATATTTGTTGATTTCCAGGTTTGTCCTTAAATGGACGAAGGAGTTTTGTTTTGATTTTCTGTTGAAGGGTGAAACTGGTAATTATGATTCTGATAATTTGACGTTAATTTGACGGTTTAGAGTTGGGCAGCAAAAAGCAAAAGGACAGTTTTGGCGTTTTCATTCTATATGTTTCCGATCGGGGCAGTCACGTTTCAGTGCCCCATATAGAAAAACATCTGTAGTGGGGTGGTACTATTGTTTGTAATACAATGTAGTGCAGGAGCCCAGTCCTGTTGGGCCGGAGCCCAGTATTGTCTGACAGGGAGCCCAGCTTGTGGCCTACAGCAGTAGTCTCTTAGTACGTCGGACACGTGGAATGTTCCATGTCCACTGGATGAAAATGATGTTTGAATTAAAGTGGTCACTTATTTTCAGGGGGAAAAAAAAGAGATAAAGTGTGGTTTGGGAGGGAAAACGTCCACAATGGGATAGAAACCCTATTGGATACTTCAGCACCAAAAATTGGGGTTTTTCTATACAGCTGCTATACATGGATTCCGACTATGAGGGGGCAAATGATACTGGGCCAAGGGTACGACGTGGATCTGCAGCTAAGAAAGCTCCTGCTGCACTAATATCATCAGGTATTCATCTGTAATTGTTATTCAATTTTGGTCACTGGTTGGCACCTAAAACTGGTGTTGTGTCGTATATAGACTTGGAGTCAAGGTACCCTGGGGCCGACATTGGAATCGGCGACTATGGATTTGATTCAGGTATGGATTAGTAATTACTTTTCAATGCAATCATCGATATGGTATCTAAAGGTAGATGTAATTCAATTGCGTGTGTAGATGATGAAGTATTTGGAGTGGAAATAACCGGCCTGTTGAATGAGATTCGGAATGAAGAAGGTAGGCTAGTATGCTGGATAATTTTTTTTTACATGTCAGGGGTAAATTACTGAAAATATTATCTGCCGATTATTGTAGTTAATGATATTAGGGGAATGAACAAACGGAACAGAGATGCAGAGGGAATCGACGATGGTATGCATTGTGTTAGTGAATTTTGTTTTTTTAGACCATAGGGACAAATTTGAAATTTATTTTACGTTGATTGCGCCTGCATTCTTGTTGGGTGGCATATAGGCGATCGGAGGAAGAAGTCAGTTGGGAGATCAGGGTATATGGAATATCCAATACCAGGTATTGATGATGAAGATGATAGTGTGCCGGGTGAAGTTGGGGAATTTAATGCTGCAGGAGGGTATACTCCTGATGGGGGTGGTAAGGGAGACGGTGGGATACGTAACAGACGGGGGGCTAAATCACAAACTGCTTCATGTGATGGTATGGTGAACCTGTTTATGTCTTATCTGCTTGGTTTGAATTAATATATTTGTGTCGAATGTTAATGGGTGTCTTTCATATTACCAGCTGATAGTGGGTCAGACTCGGGTGGTAACAAGGTAAAAGGAGCCAAGGGTGGGAAACGGCCATTGAGGTACCGATGCAACCTGCAGTCAGCAATCCAGGAGATACGATCATTGGGATTGCGAGAGGAACACCTAGATGCTTTACGGAGGACCCCATTCTGGTATCTTATAGAGACGGCATTGATGATGGATATGGAGGAATATAAACGATATCAGAAGTGTGATGCTGCAATTGTTTCTATTGTCAACAGAGCAACAAGCAAGAAGTTCCAAGGGGAGTGTGGCTTTCAGCTGGGACCAGCAATTGCGTGTCCGTTGAGGGTTGAAGTTGAGCTGACATTTGGCATTCGGGACGGTGATACCCCGATACTCAATGTTCCGAATGTGCAGTATCCTTTTGTGGCAAGGTGTTGGCCAGAAATGGGTGGTAGGACATTCCAGTTGAAGAAGGGTCACATAGTTCCTGTTCTACGTGCTAAAGTGAAGATTGAAGATGATGATGATGATGACAACTTATGCGAAGACATTGCACGGTTACTTCACCTGTATTTGCTCTCAACCGTCTTCGTACCGAACAACAACTTTAATGTTGGCTGGCGCGTGCTGAAATACCTAGACAGGTTCGACAAGATTTGCAAATATGACTGGTGCACTTACATACTTGATGGGTTGATGAAAGGATTAGATAATGCTACCACAGCTAAGATATCAGGGTGTTCAATGTTCTTGTTGGTAAGCTCACAATAATGTAACCTGCAAATTCTTTCGTTTTTTACATCCATACTAATGGACAAAATTGTGCAGTTCTGGGTCGCGGCGCGTATGCAGATCGTTGCCCCGGTAAATGGTGCTCCCAGATTTCCTAGATTCAGGATGTGGTCTGTGGTTGATGTTAACAATGCTTTGTTAACACTGGACTACGACGCCCTTGTGAAGGTAATGTTAAAGCTTGCCTATTTTGGATGTTGTTTATAGTTCGATCATATTATTTTATATACGGGTTAATGATATATTTGTTTTGGTGGTCAGGCGGTGTTGCCACCAATGGCTCCCCGTTTATGTGAACTTGAGCTCCTCGACAGTAAATATCCAGGTGATACAATTGCAGTTGCTGGGGTGGTTATGTCAAAGGGTGAACCAAGCATGATACCCAACAGAAAGAAAGCTGATCGATCCGTTTGTGGGTCTGACATGGGGGGCGTTGATACTCAGCCACCTGCGCCGACCACTGACAGTGTACGGGTTCCTAATCCGCATCCAACACAAGGGGGTGGTGAGAATGTACAGGTACCAGATGGATTACCTGCCAACAATGATGTTGATGATCTATCTGATATTGGGTGCTGGGAGGATTTGTTAAACTCGCCGGAAAATGTGACAGCAGGTGACCAGAGTGGTCTTGGTGATGGTGGGGATGCATTACAGGCGCAGCTGACTGATGCGATTGCTCGGCATACTGAAGCTGAACAGAAATTGGCTAGATTAGAACTCGAGGTAAATGATTTGAAAGGAAGGTTGGCTGAGCAGAAGGCGCGTAGTAATCGGATTATTGTGAGCCTGAATAAAACTATTACAACCCAGAAAAAAATCATTTCAGAAGCCAACATTGAACGGAAGATGTTGATGGTTAGGCTGGAAAAGAATGAGACTGCAAGGGACCGATTGGAATTCGAGGTTGTTTCATTCCGTTCTAAGTTTGAGGCGGAACAGGAGAAATCAGAACAGCTGGCAATTGATGTTGCTTCACTAACAGGACTGAAAGCTGTCAACGACTTGAGGGGAATTTTGCAGGCAAATCAAGATGCCAGTGAGCAAAATGATGTCAGGCGAGACTCATATAACGCAGATAATACGTTTACACCTCCTACCAGTCGACCCAAGTATGGGGGTGGATATATAAACCCACCTACCTACCCAATTGGGGGGGTGTCATCCTTACAATCCACGCCGGGGAGTGCATCAACCCCTTCTACTGGGAGGCTGGGGGGTAACAACGAACCGCATATATCAGTGGGGGGGCGTCCCAACCTCCCGGTGACGCATCTCAGTACGTCCACCCCTACTAGTGGAAGTTCTGGTAGGTGTGGGAGCGGGGGAGGATACCACCCACCCCACCTTGTTGAATACAGTGCATCTCCTAGTGTAAGTGGTAGCTCGGGCTCAGCTGGTAGACACCTGTTTGGGGCTTATAATCGGAATGACATTGAACCGTCTAACTTGTTTCAAAGTCCCGCCCGTGAGGTTAGCGTCCCACTGCCTATTGGTGGAGCTCCAACTGGATGTACTTCCATACTGAAGACAGGTACTAACAGTGGGGGGAGGTCAAATTCAGTACAGACGGTTAGTTTCGCCCCTGTGGAGTCTCCTTCCACTGGGTTATACTCACAACCTACAAATGTTGTTGATCGAAATACGAGTGCATTTGGAATCGATGATGGTGTGGCTGTGGTGAATAGTACATCTCCTGTGAATGACAAGATTCGACAGACACTACTTAAGGACAAGTCTGTTCAAAAGTCGGCTGACAATGAAAGTCATCTGAAAAGTGGCGGAGCTAATGGGAAGGTCACCGGCAGTACTAAACCACGTAAGATTGTGCCGATGAAGATCAATCGAAGGCTTAAAACATATGAGTATTTGGATCCACAAGTGCTTGATTGGTTTGTTAAACGGTTTCGTATAAAGGAGTCAGAGTAAGTTGCTGGCTTTCACCAGTCTAATTTCAGTGTTCAGTCTGTGTGCTCTTATATATATTGTTGTTTGGTATGCAGGTCGACTGTACTTCAGGTTAATACCTCAACATTATCAGGGGAGATAACACTGTCAGACATTGAGGGCATTGTGAATCATGAATTTTGCAGCACAGGGGTTAGAACTGACCCACCACATCCGTGTTTCTTTGTTGTATGCTGATTGAGTTTGTGTCAAATAGTTGAATAACTTTTCTTATCCCTATACTAACCAGGTTATGGATACTTGGGCGTTGTTGATGGCATCAGATGTTAACGGTGGTAGGGATGTAATGGAGACGAGAGGCAGTGCGGGACTGAAGCCTTTTGTGTTCAAAAGCAATATTTGGGTATGAATATTCGTTTATTACTATGTTGGGTGGCTTTCATATATGACTTTATGTGATATGTATATGGATATTCATAGGAATATGTTGCACGGTTCCATGAGAGTCCTAAGTACGAGGAGGCTGCGATTCGCTCAATCGATAATAAGATCCACCTTGCTGTTAGACACACCAACTGGATAATCCCCATCAACACCACCGGGGAGCTATGTCCAATTGAGACACAGGGTACCCACTGGACGCTGATGCACTTTAACATTCAGACTAACATGTGGACTTTCTACAATCCCAGTGGGCAGCCGATTGAGACAGATGCTCACTTGCAACGATCGAATGTCTTGGTATAATTTGCATTCACTTATATATTGTTACACCAAGTATTGTGGCTGGTGTGTCTGCCTCTTTTGACTTCAACACTGGTGTTTTTATAGATGGAATATATGGAGGAAGCGATTAGGCAATACTGCATCACTACTGGACTGAGATATCCTGTTTGCGACACCAAACCGGAAGTAAGCAGGAATTGTGACACTCCGACCCAGCCCAAGAACTCAAGTGACAGTGGTGTAGTGGTTTGTTATGTCATTGAGATGCTAGTACATGGGCAGGCTGTGCAGAAACAATCATGGACTAATGCGCACGCCGGTGAGTTCCGAGCGCACATGGTTAAGAAGTTTTACAACTCGATACTGCGAACGGCTTCCCTTCACATGTAGGAAGTCCAATATGCGGTTGTAATTTGTATAATATATGGCATGGTAGTTACTTTTGATGGGAATAGTTTCCTGCTTAGCGCAACTATGGCATGGTAGTTACTTTTGGGGTGTATATAATTTGCCAGTATTATCTTTGACCGTATTCTATGTACTTGTATTTTGATGGGAACTCTTATCGGTTCGAATCTATGTTTAATCCAGTATTGTGTGTTATATCTTATATGTGTTATATCCAGTATTGGTAAATGAGTTTTCCGACGGTATAAACTGAAGAAATGGGCTCCTACGCACAAATGAACCGACATGGGCTTCAATTAGACTTAAACCCAACAGTGACGGCCCAGTAATATCACATGATGGATGTTTCACGTGCTGACTTCACCACCGCACGTGTCGATATGCTTTTCATCTTCTCTTGCCCCCCTCATTAGATTATTTGATAAAAACACATAAGCACATCCAAAGTTACTGCTCACGACTGGGGTTTGCACAACAGTACATCTTCATTGGTGCTCGTCTATTGTCGATTCTACCAGATCTATCAGTTGTTCTGTGTGTTCTACGATAATGGGAACACAGGTGGCTGTTCAATTTGGCGGGGTGCGAGGATTTGTCGTGGTTGTGTCAGAGTACCGGATGCCATTTCTGGTTAGTATCATTGTTTAGCTGTCTGTTATATATTAGTAATTTGTCTGATCTTTACTAAATTAGGGTTTCAGTTGAATTAGTAATTTGTCTGTTCGTTGATTGGTGTTGATGAAATATATTAGTTGATGTTACTTATTAGTTTGGAGTGAGTATGTTTGATAGGTCGACTATTACCTCTAATTATAGTATTCAACACTTGGGATATGGAAAAATGATTGTTGTATATGTTATTACTGAATGCACATCCCAATTGTGATACTGTGAAAGAGTGGTCAGTGTATATGCAATGGAATTATGCATACGAGGGTATTATGGGGAGTTAGGGCAATGTTTGTCGAATTAAGTGCATATGTGTGTATAACCACTAATTTTACTTGCAGATATTCCCTGCTGAGTTTGTGAAGGATCAACTAGCTCATGCATTGCCTAATGTTTTAAATGTTCGGACTAAAGACGGATTGAGTTGGCTGGTTGCGGTTGTTGCTGATTCCAAGGGTGTACGAATGGGGGATGGATGGGCCAAGTTTCGGGATCATTATAGGTTTCTGGCAAATGACAAGTTGGTGTTTGACTACTCTAAAGAACTGAAGCAACTGGAATGTCGTGTGTTTGACGGTGAAACCTTTATGGAGCGGGTGCTCCCCCGGAACAGTGATTTTGTATCAATTGCAGCAAGCGGTGCCGGCACACCTGGTGGTAGTGTTCAGGCGGAAGGCCTATTCAACACTGGTAGCGAGGCACGGAATGCCCGGTCTGGCAAGGGCAAACAACACGGATACTGTATGAACCCGTATATTCTATATTTGGTTGATGTATGTAACTACATCCGGTCATCATTATAACTTGTATTATGATTCGTGCAGCTGCAGGGGGTGTTGGAGGCCAAAGCACACCTAAAGGTAAGGCTGTAGTATCAGCAATTCGTATTGATGATTTGAACAATTCATATTTGGCATACGGTGGTAAGTAATATATGTGGAATTGATGGCTCTACATATATACGCTCCAGATAAAGAAAAAAATAATGACGGCTTTATGGATGTGGTTGTTCTATAAACCTCTTTGAATGAATACTTCTTACTGATTTGTTATTGGTAGGCCGCGGTGGTAAGCAGTTGAAAAGTGTTAAGGTGGCGGATTTACAGGAGCCATCCAGTGTTACGAGGGACAAGAGAAAAACTGTATGTGATGAAATTACTGGAGGCTCGAAGTCACCACATAGTAAGTTGGTCCTTGGTTGTCTTCTATTCATTGTTTATGATGTATAATGTTGTTACCTTAGAACTTGTATGATTTTGTATGCTTTAATGTTTATAAGACGATCTAATAACTACTTGCTTAATTTGTAGCCCCATTGACTCGTACGAGAAAGGACGTTGCACCTAATTGTTGTGATCTAGATACAGCTGATGTTGATCTTGTAAGCACTGATTTAAGTGGTCTCCTAGCAAGTGATGATGATGTTCCACACAGGGGTCCGGGAAAACGAAAGATGAAGCAGACAACATGTAAGTCGAACCTATATATATATAGACTGATATATTTTGTTGAATTTGTCACTTCTAGTTAAATGGTTGAATGTTATTGTTTGTAGTGAGTGGTGGGATATATAGGGGGCCAGAAGTTGGGTCGTCTGCTCCTCCTGTTGGCATGTCTGTGATTCCCATGGATACGTGTTATGTGTCTATTGAATATGATTACAGCCGCAAGAGGTGTGCGCTGGTATGTCCTTACAGTTATTCTGTTTAAATTTGTCCGTATGTACGACTTATATTTAATTGTCACGTATCGTGGCCAGCATATATATATATTGTAGCTTGAGCTTGATATTATTGTATTGTAGGAATTGCCTCATTTATGGGGCAGTTCACATATTGGTGGTGTGGATATTAGACGGAAGCTTCTAGTACAAGGGATGAACAAATCGTGGCCAATTTCGTGTCGATGTGAGAGTGGAGTCTACAAGATAACATCTGGATGGAAAAAGTTTGTTGATGACAATAACATTGTTGTTGGGGACTTGGTGAGTATTACAGCTATTGAGTATCCGACGAATAGTTGGTTCGTGGGGCTGTACGGTAGCAAATAGTTAGTTATAACCCAGGGTCTGCTTTTGATTATAGTCATCTGACATTGTTTCCTTTTGGCATGGTTATGTGTATGCTGTATGGCCTGAAATCTGTGCGTTGTTGTAACATATGAAAGGACGATCGGTTTACATGACCCTAAGTGCCCGCCTAAGGTGGGAGGAACCCAACACAATCTCAGTGGCAGATGGTGTGTAACTATTTTGGTGTTATATTCGGAATGTTTAATGTATGTAAACTACTGGACGGATCCGTTTTTAAAGTTTCTGTTGTTATGTGCCTGTACAAAACAAAGTATGTACAGTAGAAACCTGTTGTCTATTAATGGAACGGGTTGGGCCCTTAGTTATTAATGGGCTGAGTTTAATGGGCACCAACCCCCTCAATGAAACATTCCCTCTGTAATCCCTAAACATCCCTGATCATCAACTTGGCAACAAAACATTAAGAATGATAAAAGGACGTAATTGCCATTGAAAGTTCAAACTTTAAACTGCATTATACATGGTTGATATTTTTATTCTTTTTTTAAAAACAACTGTTCATGTATTGGGGCTATCACCCACTATCCTCTCTATGCATTTATGATGAGATGACTTCTCTTCTCTCTCTGTCATCTTTATTCCTACTCTCACCTTCTCCATACTCACACAGACACTGTTGCACATATAATCCACATTTCCGGTAAGCACACTTGCTTTGTCAGATATGCATTCTGCTGTCGATGAGTCCTCTGGGGTGAACTTTGGAAGGATGTTCTTTGTCCATGTGAAGGATCCTAACATGCCTTACGTGGTAAGTCGCTAATCTATTTACAACTCATGTATTTGTTGGAATATAGTTCATTGTTATGTGATTCTTGTTCTATCTTTCAATATAGTCGAGTTATATTGTGGTACCGGTAATGTAGTTTTATCATATAGATCATTATATTGCATATAGATCCTAGCTATGGTATTTATATCTGAAATGATTGCAACAATCGATTGGCGAAATTGTATGGTATGGGGTATGCCTGAACTAAATGTGTTGGTTAGGGTTTGTAAAGTTGTGGTTGGCTATGTGTGACATACTAGGGTTTTCGATGGTCAAACTTCGTTGACTTTATATAACGAGGTATCAGATGTGTTTACAAAAGAATGGATAATTGTGTTCAGTACTATTGGTAGACTAATAGTGTTAACTAATTTTTGGTGACGATGTATCAGATGCTCCCTTCGAAATTTGTTGAGAACAACATGGAAATGATTTACCCTAAGATGTGCATGTCAACAACCGACGGGAAACGTTGGAATGTGTATGTTGCTGCTGATGAGGCTGGACTACGCCTCGAGTCTGGCTGGGCAAAGTTCCGTGATTACTATAAGTTTAATGTCGATGATGTTCTGGTGTTTATCTACGACACTCAGACTCATTTCTCAGTTACCATCTTGGATGGAGCTACTCAGATGGGACGGATTATCCCCCCTATGCCCACTTATGTCCCTGCATTGATTGAGGACAGTGGATCATCTGGGCACAAGTCTAAGGGTGTTTTGAAGATAGGCACTGGAGATGGTGGTCGAATACAATGCTCGCAACACAAGCTTGCAGGTGTATCATCAGCTTCCACCTTATAATTACTAACTGTTCTAGATTTACTACAACTACTACTGACACATATACAATTAGGTACTTCATCTGTTAACTTACCACGCATGCCGCCGGCACCTTTTTCCTTGTACAACACTGACGGGAGTCCAGATTCTCAGGGACACATTGAGTGGGGGTCGGGTCCATCATTTAAACGGGCTCGCGCTGGTATCAAACTATGTGTATAGTATTACTTGAAATCTTTTTATCATATTAACTGGATTTAATTGATTAGTTCTTCATTGTAGGGACTAATGTTGGACAATCAACCCATGGCAAGAGTCACTCTCCGTTGAGTAAGATGTTCCTCCTGCTTGTATTTTCTTTTATAAGTATATCCGTCCTATCATTATCTATAGACAATTACTTTTGTTTATTAGCTCCAGGTACGACCAGTGCTATCCGTGATCTTGTTGTTGAGTTAGATGCTGAACAACCAGGGGGGGTTTCGTCAGTCGTTACTGAACCTGGTACCATTCGGATCTGGACAATGTAAAATGTGTTTGAATGTAGTTTGGTACTTTGTTGTGATACGGTACATGTTTATAATTGCAGTACCTCCAGTTGCTGATGTCGTCCCGGTCCGTGCTAGGCCAGAAGTTGTTGTGGACTTGGAAGAGGGGGGCGATGATGGTGTTGTTGATCCACTTGGAGTTGTTGTTGTGAATCCAACCCATGCTCAGGATGGACTCGTAAGTTTTTTTTATTTTTTTGTATTTTCATCCCTGTGTGGTAGTGGTGTGTCATGCAATAATAAATTGTATTTTTCCATTATGATGGTGCTTCATAGATTCTGCCTGTCAAGTGGGCACAATCGAAACTAAAGGAACGCCGAACCCGCCGCACGCTGCTCTATAGGGACCCATTACAGGATGGTGTGAATCGGGACTACAGTGTGGTTTGCATCGCTGATGATGGGGTTTACACTATCAAATACGGCTGGACGTTGTTTGCGGTTGTTCATGATTTGCACGTGAATGATGTGATCACATTTGAAGCAAATCCCGATGATGATGCTATTTGGGAGACAAATATCTACCGCTCATAGATGCGCATTGTGTGGTAGTGGCCTTGTTTTGTGCATGCATGTGTAATAGTCAGTTTGTTTTGGGTACATGCATTTTACCTGCTCCATTCTGGTACCGTAATGCTGCTTCGTGTGGTACGTGTTGTAATATATTAACTTATAGAACCTTGCCGGTTTGCAGTGACATGTGTGTTCCACCTCCCATCAGTTCCATCTGCATGTGTGTTGTGTATTTTGTTGTGAACGATTCCACCTTACTCTACTGTGGTTATTTTGCTAAATTGGATTCATTCGTTTTTCATTAATTTAATAATTTAGGTAGTGTGACTTGCCTGGGTGATATAGTCATTGACTGTGGGTATTTATTTATGTTGTTGTCTGTATGAGAATGCCTGGGAAAAAATAATTGATCTATGTACCATGCATGGTTTATTTTACGGTATCCCGGATGTGGTTTTGGAGCCCAACATATGATAGCCCAATTTGCAAATATCGGTTGTGAGTCTTGTGACCAATAACGTTATGCAGCAACCATCTGTCGTGCCAAAGTATCATATATTGGTTGGGAGCCCAATATACAATAGCCCAATTTGCAAATTGGGCTATCATATATTGGGGTCCCACGAAGCTATAATAAATTGGGTTAGGAGCCCAATATACGATGGCCCAACTTGCATGAGCCCATTACGTAAGGCCCCATTACGTATGTGTGAGGGC
>JAQRGC012280709.1:0-10205 GCA_028659135.1 Plantago lanceolata
TTTTTTTTTTTTTTTGGAATCAGCCAAATTTATTAATATAATAAAAGTACAGTGTGTACTAGGCATACACACACAACAACACAACCAACAACACCAATCGTACTTAGACCAAAAGAAATCCTATGTCGTTGCCTCCTTAAAAACCTTATGAAGAAAACCCATGGGAAAAACTTCATAAGGAAAAAAGAGTACAACCAAACATAGGTGTCTAAGACGATACAACTTTCTAAACAACCCTATCCCGACACCAAACACAAACTGGGATGATTTTTCCAATCTTGCAACGACATATTCCGCACCAAACAATGCTTCTCCTTGAACCATATCCAAGTATTATATTGGATTTGGGCTAATAAAGAAGTAGTCTCCCAATCCATACTTCGAAACCATTTAGCATTCCGACCTAACCAAATTTGCCACAAAGCACTATGGCAAATGGAACGAGCCAGTGGCTTTGAATTAGTAATCCCTGGAACAGAAGCAAGCAGCAGCGCATCATTGACAGAACGCCAAGAATCAATATTCCAGTTCATCCAGTGAGCAACCCTTTGCCATAACTGCTGCGTTTTCGAACACTTCCAAAACAAATGAGATTCCGTTTTGATTTCCTCACCGCACAAGATGCAGAAATAATTAACTTCCGGACTGAGTATGTTCCTCTCCAGCAAATTCTGCTGTGTTGGAACTCTGGACCATAACACCTGCGAGACGAATAACTTGATTTTCAAAGGCGACACAGTTTTCCAAACCCAATTCTGCCAGTCTATTACTGACTGCATCTGAACAGCAGCAACTTGAATTCCTTGTTGCTGTGCTGCATACCCTTGCTGGACCGAATAAATACTTGCCGTATCAGAATCCCAAACCCAGAAATCATCAACCGTAGAAGACTGCAAACGACTTTTACAACAAAGCTCTAATTCAGATACTAACTCCGTTTCCCAGGAAAACAGATTTCTACGCCACTGATATATCCTTTGTAACCGCTCAGACACCAGGCAATCAGTATCTACTTCAATATTATAGAGTCGTGGAAAGAGATTCTTCAATAATTTGTCCGAACCAAGCCAAGGATCCTTCCAAAACCGTGTCTGTGAACCCAATCCTATGCTTTTAATGCACTTCTTAATAAACCAAGCGTTAGAGTGAATAGATTGCAGCAAATTCCTCCACCATATTGAACTTCTGAGATCCACACGTTCTAAGAGAAGAACCTGATCCTGTAAAACACCATATCGGGATTCCAAGACATCCACCCAAAGACCTTGCGCACCTTGAAGAATTTTCCATGCCCATGAAGCTAACAATGCATTATTAAAATTCCGCAGATCACGAACACCCAAACCACCAACATCTTTCTCTTGACAAACAACCTTCCAACTCAACCAAGACACCTTCCTTTCATCGCCCTTGGAGCTGCCCCAAAAGAAACTCCGCAACATAGAGGTTAATGAATTAATGACCGACACAGGTGCACGATAAAAGGAAAAATAATACAAAGGTAGGGCTGAAAGTACTGATTTAATCATCACCAACCGACCCCCTGAAGAAAGATACCGATTCTCCCAACTCTGAAGTCTATGACGTACTTTCTCCACAATGCCATTCCACATAGCAACACGATTAGAAGATGCTCCTACCATCAACCCCAAATATTTAAAAGGAATAACTCCTAACGAACAATTCAACTTAGAAGCCCAAGCAAGTAAATCTGAATCAGGAACACCCACTCCAACCAAACTACTTTTCTGAAAATTGATCTTTAAACCCGACACCAACTCAAAGCCCCTCAGAATACTTTTCAGAACCTCAATATTTGAATCCACTGCTTCTCCAACCAAAATAGTGTCATCTGCAAACTGAAGAATAGAAACTGGTACTTCTTTATGTCCCACCTTGTAAGGCTTAAACAAAGAAGAGACACACGCCGAATCCAGCATCAATTTAAGTCCTTCTGCCACAATAAGAAATAGAAAAGGAGAAACAGGATCTCCTTGACGTAAACCCCGAAAATGGCGAAATTCTTGAGTTGGGCTACCATTGATGAGGACAGAAGAAGATACAGTAGATAAACATTCCTTAATCCATCCAATCCATCTCACACCGAAACCCATTTTAACCATCATATCAAATAAAAAGTCCCACCGCACGGAGTCATAAGCTTTCTCGAAGTCAATCTTAAACATAAATAAGGATTGCTTACGCTTTCTAGCATCATCCAAGACCTCATTAGCCACCAACACTCCGCCCAAAATATTACGATTTGACACGAAAGCCGATTGAGATGGAGAAATCAGCAAATCAAGTTTACTTGCCAAGCGATTAGCCAACAATTTCGCAATAATTTTATACCCACTCCCAATTAGAGAGATAGGTCTAAAATCTTCAATACGAACTGGATTAGGAACTTTAGGGATTAGCGTAATAAAAGAACAATTCAAACCCTTCACCAACTTACCATGGTTGTGAACCTCCGAAACCATACGCCCAACATCCTCCTTGATTAAATCCCAGAACTTACGATAAAAATGGAACGTGAAACCATCAGGTCCTGGACTCTTATCCGTCCCACAATCCCAAATTGCTGTCTTAATTTCATCCAAACTGAATTCCTTTTCCAACTCAAAACTATCACCTGCTTCCAATGACCTACATTGTACATTAATCAAAGGTGTCCAGATAAGTCGTTGTTGACTAAAGTGTTTTGCCAAGTACTCCTTCACTCCCATCTTCAAAGCGTCAACTGAATCCAACCAAGCTCCATTAATACGTAACCCTTTGATCATATTCTCGCTTCCCCTATTTTTTACACAAGCATGGAAGTAACGACTATTTGCATCCCCTTCTAGAAACCACTTAGATTTAGACTGTTGACACAACAATTTATGTTTGAAATCTAAAAGATAAAGCAGCTCCGCTTGAATTGATGAAAAAGTCGAATCTGTTGCCGACTGAAGTGTTGTCAAAATTTCTGGAAGTGAAGCTTCTGACACCGGTTCTGAATTCACTCCCTGAAACTGAGAATTAAAACTTCGTGGCGCTGTTTCAACTGCTGCTGCTGTTCGTGACTGTTCTGGAAATTCCACCGGAAACTGTTGTAGCGACTGGAATTGTTGTACAAAACCTCCTGACTGGTCCTGGACATCTGTAGAAATTTCCAATTGCTGATCCTGATCTTTGAGATTGAGAACCAATTGTTGGATCTTACCATCCACATCTCCCAAATTATCTTTATGCCAATTCCGAATAAACACTTTCAACGCCTTCAACTTCTCTTTCAATACATATCCTCCCCAGCCGGGAATATGTAAATTACTCCATTCCGATTCCACCATGGTAACAAAACGAGCATTAGAACACCACCCATTCATGAATTTGAATGGCTTCGGACCCCAATCCAACTGTATTACCTTTAACAAAATCGGGCAGTGATCCGAAACAGAACGATTGAGACCCCATTGAGAAACTTGCGGCCATCTTTCCAACCAAGACGAAGACACTAAAAATCTGTCAATCCTACTACAAGACTTACCGTTCCCTTTATACCAAGTGAAACCTCGCTTTTGAAGAGGTAAGTCCACTAAACCCGCATCATCGATAAACTTACTAAAATTCTCCATATCACTAGTCATTAAAGTAGCACCTGACCCTCGCCTTTCAAACGGCCGTCGAACCAAGTTGAAGTCCCCTACAACACACCAAAGAGGAATAGTACTGTGTATAATGCAAGTACGTAAATTCTCCCATAAAACCAATCTGTCCGCTGAAGTATGCGGGCCATAAATGTTAGCAATAACCACTTCCACATCCTGCCAAACTCCTTGTACCACAAGAGCCCCTGGATAATCCCAGAAAGAATTCTTCACAAACGTTTTGGAACACCAAATGCAAAGTAAACCCCCCAGCACTTCCAATAGCTCCTGTAAAAATCCAATCGCAATCCGAATTACCCCACAAAGAACGCACAAATCGCTGACTAACTGCCTCCATCTTTGTCTCCTGAATACAAAGAAATTGAACCTGCTGTTCCTTAACCAAACGAGAAATCTCACGTCTTTTAAAATGTTTTCCTAAACCACGTATGTTAATGCTAAAAATCCGCATTAACAACCTTGAGAAGTACTGCCTTCACCACTTGCCCCAGATCTTGCGTGAGCCACCGCATGTGCTGCTCTATCCCTGGTTTCCCAAGATGCAAACAACTCCCACACTTTATCTCGATCCTGACAAGATATCAATCCTAACGACATTAGATGATGCCAAAGTTCAGAAGCCTCCTGGTCCGGATCGATGTCATTGTCAGGGAAAAAAGTGCACAAAGGTTCTGCAAAACGAACTGTAGATGACCTAGAATGACTCATCTCTGCACCTATTTCTTCTAAATCCTGCACAGAATCTTCCAAAGTTAAATCTGGAATCACAGTACCTTCATCAACATCAACACTACAAGACGATGGCCCACACTCATTATTAACCAATGAAGAATTGCCATGAAGTTGCTGAACAACTTCTGCTGCATGAGACAACTTCCGCACGTCCATAGCTTCAATCAATTCCTGCAACTGAAAAGGATCAGAATTCTGATTACTGTCATCTGTACCGATATCCTCCTCTTCTGGTAACATTCCCAAACCCGATAAATGCTCCGTAATGTCCTGATCATCCAAGACAAACTTTGAGTTTGATTGATAATCAGACCACTGATCCACCAAATCGGAAAACTCGGCTCCCACCTCTTCAACAATGGCAGCTGTAAAAGTACGTCCTTGGCAGTTAACCTGTACCTCCTCCCTTATTACCTTAAACAACGAACTTTCAACACAAATACGTCCATGTCGAAGATCCTCACGATTCAGCGTCTCCTGACTGACTTGAACCACATCTCCCACCACATTACCAATCTGTTTGAAGACTTCCATATCCCAAAACTGTATTGGAACCCCATAAATGTGACACCAAACAGTACGTGTCGTCGACATCAAATCGCCATGAGCATAACCAATAGAAGAAATTCCTTTATTTTTCCATCCATCAGCATGCTCCATAAGAACATCTGCTGCACCCTGAGAGAAAGGATCTAAAATAAACTTCGAATTGTCCAGTTGAGAAATTCGAATCTCTCCCGCATATGCTTGCTTCAGTAGTGCATGCAACCGTTCAACTGTAAATGGATTGTGGACAATACAAAGCAAACATCTACGAAACCAATTCGTAGTGTCCAGAGATATTTCAACCGAAACTGAATTCTGAGAATCTGCATGAATTCCAGAACCAGCCACTGAACTATTGTTCTGTCTGCCTTCCACCAATTGGTCTGAAATCCTAGGCACATGATCCTGAGACTGCCGATTCGAATCTCCACCCTCTGCCATCACAACCTCTCTGTAAGTACGATTAACTTGTCTCCAGGCGGGTGTGATAATAGAGCGTAGTGCAGGCACATGAGAATGTGTAAAATAGTGTGATCGTGTCCCTTTTGGACGAACCCTAAACAAAGAAACATTACAAAGTAATTTATGTTTCTCCATCCAAAGTTCCTTAGCCCTAAATATTAGCAAATCCTGATCCTCCACAACCTTGAGATGCACGAAAGCAAAGCGTCTTCCATAACGATCTACTTTGTCCGGGATAAAAGTCTCTAAAACATCACTTATTGAAGAGAACTTTTCCCCTAAATCCTTCGCCGTACACCAACTTGGGAAGTTCGTGACAAACAAAGAAAGTATTCCCGATGAACCAGTTCCCCGTTGACGAAGATGCTGGATGTCACCATGTTCCTGACGTTGTCGACGTACTGGATGCCCGGAAGATGACCGCCGATCGGAAGTTTCAGAACGATAACCGTTGTTTGAAGTAAATAACCGTTTTTTCTTTTTTCCTTTAGCCATTTACCTCGTATTGTGGTCAAGTACAATCTTAATTTTCAATGGAATTGATACATTTGTTTTGTCTTTTATTTTATTTTAATTTTCCTTTTTACCATCTTATATATCTTATATGCAAGGGCTAAAAAGCTTAAAATCATTACAAGTTCGATGTGTCTATATAAATGTCATTACTTTAATAAATATATGGCAGGGCACAAATGTCAATATATCTCAAGTACATTCACATTTCCTTATTTGATAAGAAACCAAACAAAGGAAAATGAATTTTAGAATTTCTAGTCTAAGGGTATGCAAATAAGAAATCAAAGAAGGGGAATATCAATTCCGTTGTAAAAAGTAAGGAAATCTGGTTCCTCTAATTCCCATGGAATTCTCCAATTTCTAACCGGAAAAAAAATCAAACACTAATGGTCCCGAGGGATTCAACCTCAAACAAACTTCACATGATATAAGATCAACTTCTTTTTTTTTTCCTTCCAAAAATGATAAAAATTTACGCCAAAAAGGCTAATTCAAATATATATACGTACCGTACCAGTATGAATTGCTTTCGTACGTGTTCAACACTGGCGGTTGAATTTGTTTATGGTAGCTAGGCAGGAAATCAGTAAAACCACCGAAACAATAACTCTATATATACTGCTGATCATATTCGTGCAGTTATGTTATATATGATCAATGTCTTTTTGTATTTTGTAACATACTGAGATGAGATCCTCTTTGGTGTTATTATGAACTAGAGCTCTCTGTTTGTATATTTATTTTAGACCATGATTTTGTCGATGACTCTGTAATACTTTTCACTTTACTTCTGGCTGGATACATTATACACTTATAATTAACATGGACTGTAAAGCAGCTCTACTTGGTTCTTGCTGCCTGGAACTGGAATATGGACTGACTCTGGCCAAGCTCAAAAACCCTTTTAGAGAAATTTTTTAGCTGCTAAAAACAAATTTGGATATATTGTCGTAACTTACATAAACCAACTTATTAGCAATATTCAACTAATTAAGGGTAAGTGGAAGATAATACTATGCACAAATCTCTAATGCTGTATAATTCGATCAACTAACAAGTTCTCTTCTCTTTATAATATTGGAATTCACATCATCTTCCCTGCTGTGGCCCCAATCTGCGCAATGATCTTATGCCTCTAGTAGCTCGCCTTAGCGCGCGCTCCGAACGTCATTGTACCTGCGTACCGGAAAAGGGGAGGGGTTAGCCCTTTATGACCGGCTTGCCTTGGACAAGCCGGAGGAAGACTTTACTTGAGCTCGAGGGCGCGACCTCGTAAGAGCTGTAAGTGGTTGAAGGGTAATAAATACGTACCTCATTAATGTCATGGTAGTGGAGTATTTATAGGAGAATCCTAAGGGTCAGGCGCGGGCCCAACCTGTCATAGGTTGACTCACGTGACCCGTCCAGCGGGATTGACCCACGGGCCCATCATGGCCGCGGTGTTCTTTGAAGGCTTGGTGCCCGTGGAACATCTGGCGCGACCATGGCCTAGTGCGCGCGCGCGGAGCGCGGCAATATAATATTGGTCATATCATATAGTCCCCCTAGTTCCCATTTGTTCGTAGGTATAAATGGAGAACTATAAATGCAGTGTTCTCATGTTTTTCGATTTTTCCGTCATTTTTTCTTTGTCTTCGATTGTGAGAAGTACTCATCCCTCTCACGCGCGAAGGAAGAATCAGGGAAAAGTTTCCGCGAGCGTAAGATGCTCTCGGGGAAGGCGGGAATCTCGACATTTACAAGTTTCGCCCGCACCAGAAGATAAACCGTTGCGATTATATTGCACAACGGAAGATGAATCGTCACGCCAATAGACGAACCGTTGACAAAGTCCTCCTATAAATAGGGCCTGTCTTTTTCAAAACCTCCCTTATCTATTCTCAAAATTTGACCAAACTCTTGCAAAATTTCTCTCTCTAGCGCGGGTTCCCGAGAAGGCTGCGGATTCCGTCTCCAGGACTCTTTCATTCATCCAGGTTGGTTCATCCTTTCTAATGCGATTTTCTCTGTGCATTTCTTCTTCTTATGCTGTTGTGTTTCAAATTCGATTTCATGCATCTTCCTTTCTTGCTGCTTGTATGATGTAAACCCTACTTTAGCTTGTATAATACGAAAAGTTGGCACATAAAAGTAAGTAGGGTGTAGTTAGATCTAGGCCATTGCGTTTGTGGATTTTGCCTCCCGTAGTCCCCCGATTATATGAACTGGGTAACATAATCGGCTGGTCAGTAATGCGAGTTATTCTTGCGTATTCCTGGAATCCTCCGACTTTTTCCGTAACTAGGGTTTTGATTTGGTAGCTATTTTGTTGTCCCGCATCTCGTGTTCATACGGACGCTATTCCGTTTGAGAAATGGCCGCGCAGCGTGCTAATGTTTTGATTGTTTCTTCTTCCGTAGCAATGTCGAGTGGTTCCGATCGTGAGGCGCCCAGCTACGGAGGAGGAAACAATGGTGATCCTCCGTCCGACGTGTCCGAAGATACTTTTATCGATGCGTGTTCCGACTCTCCGCTCGGGCCTGAATTTAATGTTGCCGAACTTGGCAGAAACGCTCGGGTAGGAACTGAACCCGAGCCCGTTCCCCTTGCGACAGTATCTCCTACGCCGCTCCTTAGGGGCGCTGAGCAGCCTTCAGTCCAAAACACTGCGTCCGTTCCTCCTACGGGTGCAGTCTTACCTAGCTCGGAACAAGGCCGCGCACTGGTCGTCCGACGGAGGATTGAAGTTGCTGGTAGGCCGCGGACACCATCCCTAGTGATTGGGCAACCTCGTAATCTGCGATCCAATCCGGTTCCTAGTAACATAGACCCGCGCGGCAAAGGCAAAGCCATTGCAGAGGAGCCAGTAAAGAAAAGGAAGATAAGATTGAAGCCGCGCGAGTCATCGAGCGCACTCATGCAAGCAGCTGTTCTTGGCTTAACGGCTCAACATCAGACCGCAGGGCAGTCCATTCCGCTGCGGGTAAATAGGAGATTGGATTTGAACTTGGAGCCTGATACTCAAGGCAGCGGAACCGATCGTGCGAGTTTAAACACCGCTGCACCGGAGGAGAGCCAAGAGGTAGATCGCTCGGCGAAGAGAACTGGGTCTCACACAATTTCCGAGAGCGAGGAAGATGACACATCTCCAGAAACTTACACTCTGATTCGTGCTTCTGATATCCCAAACATCCGCCGGTTATTCCGCGTACCGAGCCATATTGAAATTTTACTCCCTCGACCGAGCGAGACTGTCCGTGATCCTCCGCCTGGTTGTGTTGCGGCCCATATCGCAAGCATGGAGAATGGCTTTCGTGTGCCGATTAACTGGGAAATCCGAGATTTTCTCAACGCAACCCGTTTGAACCCCGCACAAATTGGTCCGAACGGATGGGGGTTATTGATTGCACTCTTTGTCCTTAGCAAATACTGGGGGCGGCCTTTCGACCAGAGTCTTGTCTCCACATTTTTTACTGTCAGCCGCGGGAAGAACGTCTACTTTTACTTGAATGCGCGCCGTAACTTTCGGTTGTTTCGCTCGCTAGTTTCCTCGCAGCCCGATTCTTGGGAGAGACGGTTTATCTACTTCCGTCTCCCTAATCGTTCGGAGGTAGAGCCGCAGATTGGGGGGTCCCCCAAGGATGGTATCAAGGCCAGATTAAACCCGTCGGACGTATCGGACCGCGGGATTTACCCAAATGGTTGCTAGATCTTTACGATGTTAAGCCCGAGGACTATGTTTTCCCGTATGGGATGATACAGGAACCGTTACTATATCTGTCTGGCCTCACTCACACCCCCCTTTGGCTCGGGGGAATTACTGATCTAGGCACGCCGTTTTGTTTGATTGTTCATACTTGTGTTTTATAAGTATACTCCTTCTCTGGTGATTGCTAACTTTCTTCTTGCGCTGCAGATTCGTGGTTCCAATTGATTCAAGAAGATATGAGGAAGTCCTCGTTGAACCGTCTACAGGCTCCTGGCAGCCGTACGCTGGAGCGCTTCAATGCCGCGCCTGGGGTCAATATGGCGTCCGTGTTACGTCCTCCCGCTCCGGGACAAGTTGAAGTGCCGCAGATCCGTGATGAGATAGCCGCCAACCCGCGCGGTCGCGAACCTGACGATGCTCCTGTGGGTGCAGAAGACCAATTCCCCACTGCAGGTGGTGAGGCAGGATCGAATGATCCTTTGGTGAGCGTTGAGGCGTCGACTGGTGCGCAGGCTAATCCTGGAGCAGGCCATATTGAGGAAGAGATTCATGTTGATGCTTCCGATCAATGTTTTGATAGTACTGGCGCTGCGATTGGGACATCGTCC
>JAQRGC012280723.1:0-10611 GCA_028659135.1 Plantago lanceolata
TAACGATGAAACAAAACACGATCAAATCTTGAAAATTAAAATTATATAAACCATATATAAATGCTACTGAGCTAGTTATCAAAAAATTAACTGTACGTTTGTGGCCTAATTTCAGAGGGGATCAAGATGCATGGGATGTTGATTTAGTTTCATCTGCATGTCTTGTCTAAAATTTGTTGCATAGAGGGATTGATATTATTTATGATTGTACTGTGTGTCCATGTGGTTCGGAGTATATTGTGCATGTCCTTCGTGATTGTTCTTATTATGTTCGTTTGTTCTGGGCACTTATTCACCATTTACTCATCATGATATTATCACAGCAGCAGTCAGCTCTTTGCATGACTGGGTGGCGCAAATTGAGAACGGAGGCAGCAGAACTAGGAGTTTTCGTCGCATAATTGTTGGAGTATTTGATCCAATCGCAACAAGATTGTGCACAAAGAAGCAGGGGCGGACACACAGCAGGCTGTGCAGTAGTATGTGGCTAAGTTCAGAGTTGCGCAGACTGTGTTCTCTCAGCCTGATATTTTCTCATCAAACTACTGACACAAAATGAATCGAGAACACATCAAAAGATACCAAATCTCTTATACAGTTACAACCCATATGCCATGAACGACGCAAATTAGTCATGAAATCTCAAAAGTTAAGATCATAAACCATATGTAAATCACAAAGATAGTCGTAATAATACCAATAAAACATATCATAATTGTCAAGTAGTAGTGAAGGATTACAACTCAATAAACTCATGAATCAAGTCTTGTTACATGAATTGAAAACTCCATATATTACGCAAAAAATCAACCAAAAAGGTTATCGTACTTGATGTACCAATGCTCATCATCCGTACATGTCGGCAAATCTAGTAACGGAATACCTTGCTCCTCGTAGAATTTGACAAACCCTTCCGGTGAAAGATCAGCTCCGCGGATGGCTTTTTCTCGATATAAAGCATTGATTTCGTCCACTTGTTGATCGCTCTTCTTCCTCAAATCTTCTATGATCCCAAGGCACCCTCGCACAGGGTCCTTGGCCCTCGTCTTTCCTTCGTACATAATACACTCCAAGGCTCGCTCCCACTTACTTCGTTCCAGCTTGAACAAATACTGCACGAAGTAGTTATAGTTGTAGTTGCTCAGAACAATGTCTTGATCGTTCTTCGTCGGGAAGTAGCTCTTGAACGCACACTCGGGACATATGCCGCCGTTTGTGGATGCCTGGCAGTTAAGGCAGCCTGGTGTAGCCATACATTGTCTCTTTTGTTGTTGCGACATGCTTGATTGCAGGTTTTGAGATTTGAGAAGTTTTTGAGAAGAAAGAAGAGTTTAGATATGTTTTCTTTCTGGTACTTGGGTCTGTTTATATATAGGTAAATACAAAATTAATTAATTTCTTAGTCGTTTAAGGATTAGAGTTAAAAAGGTTATTAATTTAACGCAGTTACCACAAATAATGTTACTGCCATATATATTTGGAAAGCTACTTACCAAGTACAACGCACTGGTCTACTATTAATTACCATGCATGGGAAGTTGCTAAATATTGTTAATAATAATATCTGCATTGATTTTTATTCTTTTTTTTCCCTATTCAATAAATCAACCAATTAGAAGATTCAAATTTTAAATCCTGGACTTAAAAAACAAGCGGTATATATTTTTCACAATTTTCTTTTTTATTTTTTTAGATTTTAAACGTATGATATCACAGAAATACGTACTAACAGTTAAAGGATTGAACGAAAATTAATTAATAATAAAGACACGGATAGATAGCGCACTACTAAATGAATAAGGTTGACATGCCCATACAATTAACCCATACAATTTATCGAATATACTCCTGTTATTTATTAAGTTAGCGATGGATATAAAAAAAAATATTCTTGAGTTGGGGTAGGGATTGTTCTAGGTTGGTATAGACGTATACTGTATATTTAGAATTAACGAGTCGAATATTTCATTTATGAGTATTAATTGATGAACGAGTGTGAACTCGATCTTCATGGAACTTTGAATTATGTATAATTTCTATAAACTTAGGGCTACTAATTTGATTGGTTCGGAAGTCATTTTTAAACCCTTCCTCGCAAGTAATGCGCAAGAGCACCCTCTACAGAAACCTTAGATTCTGACTCCGATGGGTCTATCAATCAATGATGAATACTTAACCTGAATAGCATTAGGATTGCTAATCAAGCCAAGAATCCATAAATCTCTACCCATATTCATACAAGAACAATAAGGAAATAAAACGATTGTGGAACAAAATATCATTAAGGTAGCAATAACCTGGCGTGGTCGAGATCGGAATCTCAACTAATACGTTAGACGCATTAGGTCGTCGGATCTTGGCCGGCCATCAGCCGCCATCCTCCTTGGTCGTTATCTTCCCGGCGATCTACGGTAGGTGATGCTCGTTATTCCCAGAGTCGTCACGGTAGGGTTTGCTATCTTCCCGGCAATCCCGCGGTAGGTGATGCTCATGATTCCCGGAGCCGTCACGGTAGGGCACTATCTTCTCATCGTACCCACGGTAGGTGATGCCATAACGTTGGCCGTAGAAACGTGAATGTGCTATCGCACTACTTAAGACTTAACTCAACTTCCATATATTAAAATGAATGTCTTTACAAGTATTTAAAGGCAAACAAACTTAACGGGCAAGAAATATAAAACAGGCCTAACTATCTAGTTCATGGGCTAAGCCCACGTAGGAGAATAGCCTAACCCTAAACCTAACTTAACGACCAAGACTTAAATAACTAACTAATCTAAAAATAATAAATAATCAAAAGATAATAATAGAGATGGTCAATCCTTCAGATGCCGATCCGTCGGGTTCCATCATATGCCCAGCAAGATCACCCTCTTCATAATATTTTAGAAGATTGTGGGTTGTACGAGTAGCTCCTTTGGGACTTTGACATCAAACACGTGCACGTCAGGCGAGAATGAAATTCATGTGTTCTATTTCTCAAGGCTCATTTAAGTCGCTTGTTGTTGACTTTCGCACAGTTTGTTCAACATTAATGTGAACGATCAATCACAAGATGTGCTAAACTCTCTCTCTCTCTCTCTCTCTCTCTCTCTCTCTCTCTCTCTAAAAAACACTTTCCTCTCTCTCTAACTTAACCCTAACCCCTTCCCGTTGCCACCATTTTTTGGAGCGAAAGCTCCGACCTTTTCCGTTTCCTGTTTTATTTCCCTTTCTTTTTCGTTCTTTCTCAATAAAACCAGATATGACCGTTGTATTTTATATTGAACTTTTGGCTCCGGGGAAGTAGTAGTTTCTTGGTGTGGGTAGCAACATGGTGGAGTCGCTGTCGGAATTGAGCAGATGTGATGAAGGTAGATGGTGGTGGCTTGGTGTTGTGGAGGCAAATTGGTGGAGTCCGGGCTGAGATGGAGAGTCAGTCACGGTTGAGGATTTGGAGGGCGGCGACTGGCGATTGTAGGTGGAGGAGAGAGGCTGGTAGCACTAGGTGTACGTGGTGCTGGTGGTAGTAGGGGGGTTGTTTGTGTGTTGAAGTGTCGGCGCAGAGTTGGATTCAAGTTGTCATGGGTTTAGGAATTGGAGTTGGGGTTGTTAAGTTTTGATTGTTGTGACGATTTTGTCGATCTTCACGACGGTGTTGTTAAGGTTTAGTTGATGCCGAGTTAGGTTTGGTTTAGGTGGCTAGTTTTGGGTGCAAGGTTTGATTTGGTTGCACGAAATATACTGAAAGTAATTGGTAAGGGTTATGGTGAATTTCGGCTTTGGTTCATGTTTGGGTTGTGTCTCAGTCTTGATGATGTTTGGTTAAGGTCTGGGTGTTGGTTCAGGTTCGGTCGTTGGTTCAGTTTAATTTCAGACGTTGGTTCAGGTGTTTCCAGGTTTGTGGATTTTAATTAGAGTCTCCATCTCCAAACTTTATTTTTGATGTTCATGGGTTCTTGTCTAAAGTTGTGGTCGATCAAGTCTTGGTGTCAATGATGATAGGTTCAGGTGTCGTGTGGTTTAGGTGGTCATTGAGTTTGGTTTCAGGAGTGCCCGGTTTCGTGGGCTAATGTCAGGGTATTCACTATTCATAATAAGCCTCGCTCCAAGATTCGGGCTCCAGTCATAGGTTTTGGTTTGTTGGTTTTGGTTTGAAATGGTATTAAGTCGATATTGAATTCTTAAGATTTGTGATAGGTTGAGTTGTAACTGTCGATGTTTAATCTCGGTCATGCCTGCTAAAGTCTTTCTAGTGTCTGTAATCGAGCCCGAGCATCTCTTATCCTCTTTTATTAATACTATGTATAATTTTGCCGTTTAAAAAAAATCGCAAGATGTGCTACGTACAGTACGAATAGAAATGAAATTGACAAGCAGATGAAGTTAAAGAATAGGTTAACTGTGCTAAAGGGAACAATTTAGAACAAACTGATTAGTCTTAAATATTGAGAATGTAAAGTTACATAATTTGGTTAAACATTTCACTATTATAGTTTAAGATTAATTCGTACTCGAGCTTCACTTGCCCGCAAAATTCAAAATGTAACTACTGCATTTGCAATGGTCTGCCTCCTGTTTTATATTTGCAGCCTTAAACCTCCTTTTCGAGCTCTACTTCCCTCTCAACATAGCACCCACATGTTTTCTTGCGTGCATGTTCGCATTTAAAATATATGCCTCTCAAATACTACAGCACACGGCGGACGAGAGCTGGTAACACAACGTTCAGATAAATGCAATTATCTGGTGTTTCTAAGAATAAAAGGCTAACATTCTGTACTTTCAGAAATTAGGGACAAGGATTCATGAAACAATAACAATAAGAGTCGCACTGCAACAATCAATCTTCCCAAAATAATCATTTACCACGCCATTAAAAACCGTAGCCAAATAAGCATGTTTGATCGGCCTCATTCACGCAGCAAAAACATCAATAACAATTAACAGCAACAAACAACAAAACTTTAATTAACCGCTACTTACTCTTCTACGCAAAATTGCTAGTACTTGGTGAAGAAAGAAACACAATCTCACAACCAGACTTTATAAACCGTAGTGAAAGAAAGAAGCATGTCTTATCAGCCTAAGCTCTCACATAGAACATCATCAACAATAATCCCACAAAACAGAGCATCACTAAGTAGCTACTCTGCAAAAACAGAAAAACTAGAAGATACTCCAATGCAAAAAATAAAAAGAGAAAAAAAAAAAAAGGAGAGAAAGAGTTAGACAAAAAACAAAAAAAAAAAAAGCCTATCACAACGACTCAAACTTATCAAACCAAGGAACCAGATTTTCTATTCAAATAGGAATATACACGAGGTAAACAGGAAATCATTTGTTATATTCAGGTGTTTGGAGGATACTTCTCAGGGAAATAATTGTAAAAGGTTTAAATGTCAGTAAGAACTGCTTTCCGAGAAATTGCAGCAAGGCTATGGTAGGGGAACATTCCAAAAACACTTTTAAGCAGCATTAAAAAACACTCCCTTGCCTTACCTTCCACTCGAAAGAGTAGCAGCCACACACTAGTGGGCTGACTGAGCTTCAGCCCACTTACTATACACATGATACAGACAATGCATAAGATCACACTCAAACTCAAAACTAGGACCTGCAATTCTGTGTTGCATCTCTTGAATTATCAAGTGAAGGGCTGCAAATGCATTATTCTAAGCTCCATGTATGCCATGCAATACAACTTACAAACAAACAACATAACTATACAAGCTAGCTAGAGTACACCCCACGTTAAACATTGCTGCATTTACACAATAAACCTAAATTACAGATGTCAAGATCTATTTAAAAAAAAGATCAACTGGAGTATCACTGGTGTTGTGCTGTGAAAAATATAGCTAACCCTCCCTCCTTGACACCGGTCTGAGAACTCCTAGTTGCAGTTTTAATGATTACACAAGAACATACAACTTCAGAACATGCTAAACCGACCTATTACAATGACTCTTCAACATGTACAATTTCACCTAGATACAGATTACAGGTTTTACACCCTAATTAAGAGACTAGTACAATGCTTTTTACAAGCTTGATGACAAGTACACAGGTCAAATACAAAATAAGTTACATGAACAGAACCTACTACATGGAAAATTTTACAAACTACATGCGAGTGAAACCTAATACAGTGCATCATCCATATTTAGCTCAAAAATTATTCTGTTCAGGTAGTGATAAGTAGCTTTTCACACGATTCCTTCATGGACCAAGAATCAAAGCATTTGTGCATATGACTTAATGCATCTTTGCACTCTACACAGTATAAAGCATATCCAATAAAGCACCAATCAATGGTTTCTGCTCCTGAGTTGGATAATTGAAGAAAAATCCACATGTCAATAATAATAATTGCTAGGAAAAAGCACATGGAAGTTGTAACTTGAGCATTCATCAACAGGTTTCCAGAAAACACAAAATGACATATCAACTAAGGAAGCATTATTTAACAGTTAAATACTAATTAGTACCAAACATTAGTCAAATGGCAAGCTAATTCACTTTCCCTTAAAGATACCATTAACTATGAAATAAACAGCCCAACACAAATAGAACGATAATCTTCAGGTATGTCAACATGGGATAAAGATGAGTACGGACACCCCTGGATCATTCGCTAGCTCAGTTATGATCAGGGTACACAAAATGTCGATCAGCACATTCCCTTTGCTATTAATTAACTTAAATTTGATGGTACAACCATATAAGTTGAAAAACTATCATAGTAAATAAAAATATAGAATACTAAACCTAGGACAAAACATTGTCCAAGAAAGGCACAACAGAGATATGGTAACTGCAATGCAAACTGCTAACAGATCCGCCACATCAATAAAATCCATAATATTAAGCTACTAAAGCTAATAAACAAGTAGAGAGTTTAGAATCTTAATATGTTCGATTATTTTATGAAAAAGCAAATTCTGTTCTTCCCAGCAACCTGCAGTAAAATGCACTTACTTCTTTGTAGACAGAGGCTCACACAGCACGTGGCGCTATAATAAACAAGAAATAGCTGACAATCCTTCACATGATCCGAAAGTGACACCATGATGGAATAGGGCATAGTTTATAGATCCCCAAAAAACAAATCCTTCATCAAAATCATTTAGATGGCATGCGCCTTCGTTTCCCATAATCAGCATCCCTAGATCGAGAACCATGACTTTCTTCAGGCACTGCACGTGATCTGCTACGTGATCTTGAGGACTGCCCTCTATCCCAGTCATCATCATAACCAGTATCACGATCTTTGTGGCGATAGTCCCTGTTGCGATCCTTCTCTTCCCTGTATCTCTGGTCTCTGTCATATCTCTCCCTATCATGACTCCTCTCTCGATGCCTCTTCTCCGTATTACCTGACCATTCACGCTCAGAATTCCTCTCCTTCTCCCGAGGAGCAGCACTAGATCTGACGCCCTTCTCGTGACTGCCCTCTGCATACCCATGCTCAGAAGCATTATCATCACCGCCATAGCTAGACTCTCTTGTTCCACGGCCATGTTCTTCCCCTCCCCATCCACCACCCATGTTCGGGTCATTCCACATCCCCGCGTGAGGGCCCTCCATACCAGTGTTCCCCATCATACCCATCCCATTGGGAGCCATCCCGCGGCCAAAGAACGCAGGATTAACATGAGGTGCTACTCCTGGAAGCCCCATGGAATTGACACCTTGAAACGGAGGCATCATCCCTGGAAAAGAAGGCCCTGAAAATCCTCCATACCCCGCTCCACGACCCATATATGCAAGGTCAAATCCAGGACCCATCATACCCTGAGGATGCATCATACCAGGAGGACCACCAAAACCAGGGCCTGCAAGGCCTTGTCCAAATGCACCTCCACCACCACCACCAGGAGCATTTCCCATCATATTCCGATTCCCCATACCACCTCGTCCTCTCATGGGTCCCGCTCCTGGACCCCGGTTAGGGGCCTGGTTCCCCCCACGGCCCCACCCACCTCGTCCGAAATTCCTCCCTCCGTCTCCACCAGAAAAATTTGCTCCATTACCTCTTCCTCCTCCATCATTCATAGCGTTTCTTCCTTGAGTTTGAGGCTGAGCCTGGGATTGGTTCCTGTTGTAAGAAGCACCCATCTGTTTTATAGTTTGTGAAGTGGCAAATGCCACCACACAAGCTCGCCCATTAAAAATATGACCATCCATACCTTCTTTACATGCAGCAGCGGAAGCAGGATCATAAAATTCAACCTGGCAGTAGCCTTTAGATTTACCACTAGCCCTTTCATCAAAAAATTTGATTTCCTTGACCCTCCCATATTGAATGAGCACACTTTCAAGCTCAGCATCTGTAGTCCACCAATGCAACTCTCCTACAAAGAGCATGTTGTTGCCATTTTCTATGCTTGGCCTTACCTGATAATCATCATTCATTGAGCGGTTTATATTTGGATTTGAATTAATCATATTGGGCTGGATTTGTGGAGTACTTTTTGAGCCACCAATGTTTTGATGCATGGGGGCGGGATCATTAACCATCTTTTCAGATTTGATCACCCTATCTGCAGACTGTGGCATAACAGATCCAGGATATCCAAAATTTCCTCCTTGAGGATTATGTGTCATATCTGGCCGATTTCCTCTTTGAGAAGCATCAACAGTTGGTGCATGTCCACCGGTAGGCAAACCAGGGTTTTGCTCAGTATATTCGACTTTAATGGGAGCATAATTCCCTTCATCAACACTTCCAGCCTTGTTTGCCTCTTGAGAGGGCATTGGTTCTGCTCTGGTTCCGAGAACATTAGCGTTTGAAACTTGGAATCCACCATTCCCTACACCAGAATGTGGAATTTCTGTTTCAGCCCTCTGCTGCATCTGCATGAATCCCTCTCCAACATTTACATCATTGTAAAGGTCATCATATTCATCATCCTCTCCCATCATTTCATCCTCTGCCAGTGCAGGTATAGCTCCAGCTTGATGATACGGCATCTTCTGACTACCTCCATATTCCTCATCCCCAAAATCAATTTGCTCATCATTTAGCGGATCCATTCTAGAAATGATACACCACCTGATTAGTGATTATAGCACAAGACAATTTCATCACCAAGTCAATGACATCAAAGCAAGAAACAAACAACATAGGCTGAATTTTCTCGTATAGAATCATGTCACACTTGGTCAAAGTTTACCCAGTCTGTTTAAAGATATTTAGTGCAACTTAAACCCAGAACCAGGTATAATAGATTAAGAGAAATTATAGGTATGTTGTAAAGGCAAACAAAAAATCATACCTTTACAGGATCTTTGGGCAATCTAGCTGCAGTTTCACCTGTGTCATTAACAGGCAGTAGAATTTAAATCCAAACATTTCAGTAACAAATGAATTTATAACAAATAACCTATAAAGACTGCATAAGCACTGAACTTTATAGTAACTGAAGTACTGAACCACAAGTTAACTTTACTTTGTTGAGGAAATATACATTAATCTTGAAAAGAAAAGGAATATCCACCACATAAAATAGAAGTCACGGCTGACCTTCCTATAAATACTTGGCTGAAAATCACGGATCACATGACGAATAAGGAAACAATTTCATCACACCAAACTTTAGCCACAATAGCCAAGTCTCGAACAATAGAAGAATTAAATGAGGTCAGGAATAGGATTAGTGTAACAGATACCTATACAAGGATCCATAACAATGTGAATATTCGTGAATCCACCTTTCCTCTAATTAAATGTCCTCTCTGTTCTTGTACAATTATTAATATTAAAATACTCACTGCTAATGGCTAATGTATTAGGAGCACAACTAGCAGGACATGGATCTGGAATCCATAAAATTTCACATCCGAGAAGCTATATTGATTCAAGAGCTTAACATAATTAACACCAGGAAAGAAATATTGCTTCCACAGCCTAATACTAAATTTCGTTTTTCTTACCAATTTATTTATTCAACTTCTCTAAGCTGCAGGACAAAGGTAATCAATAACGCTGTCTGCTCATACATAAATGATTACAGTCCGACACATAATGAGCGCTGCCTACCAAACATAAAATGTAGACTCTAGCTAGTAACAATAAAATCAATTTATGTACACAGCTAAAGGAAACAACTACAAATGTCAAAGGGATAGAGAGATTTTTACCTTGTTTGGAATGTGTCCAAATTGGAGATAACCCCTATTTTAAAAAAAAAAAAATACACATTAGAACAAATGAAATTTAGCATTACATATCTAAACTACCCGGCCCCGAAACTACCAGCCTTAAAACCACCCTACAGCTTAATTAACTACCAACTTATCAAATTTATCGACAACCCTGAAGCTGAAGATTAAATTAAAAGGGGATAAGGAGAGTAATAGAAACTGAACCTAGAGATTAAAACTCAAACAACCAAAACAGTTCTATTATTGTATAAAAAGAAGAAAGAGGGGCACAGCATTAGCATGGAAGCTAAATCAAGTGAGAAATTGATGGCGAAAAGGAACCAACCTTGATTAGGTTCTTGGTAGCTTTGATTGCAGCACCAATTAAGCTACTGACAGTGATACAGATCCCCCTACACACATAGACATTCAATCAATTGACTGACCGAGCTGAGAAAAGGATAAGAGATTGAGAGATTG
>JAQRGC012280730.1:0-12613 GCA_028659135.1 Plantago lanceolata
ACAAGACATTCTTTGGTTGTTTCTGTTCGATAACCGAACTGAGTATATTTGGTTTTCGAGTGGGAGAGACGGTTCTGTGGCAGTCTAAATGGCAGCCCCGGTGACGAGAGATGAGTTGACTCGCTCTATGAGTCGGAAAGGGAGCTTTGCGTCGCCCAGTACAAAGGGTTGGGCTTCGTCTAGTATCCGGGAGGCGTTTGTTGCTCCGGGTGGGGATGTTTTCCAGAAGAGTGGGAGGGTTGATGATGAGGAAGAGCTTAAGTGGGCGGCCATTGAGAGGCTACCGACTTATGATCGTATGAGGAGGGGAATATTGCAGCAAGTTTTGGACAATGGGAGAGTTGTGCATGGAGAAGTGGATTTTGCTAATCTTGGCATGCAGGACAAGAAGCAAATCATGGATAATATGCTGAAAGCTTTTGAAGATGATAATGAGAGGTTACTTTTGAGACTCCGGGAGAGACTCGATAGGTAAGGAGCAACTTGAATACAAATCCTATCTTGCTCATCATTTTGGTGAAATGAAGTGCTTTAAAGACTTGTGCTTTTCTATCAAACAGGGTAGGGATCACTTTACCACATTGCGAAGTCAGATTTGAGAACTTGACAATTGAAGGAGATGCATTAGCTGGAAGTAGAGCACTTCCAACTCTGTTTAATTCTACAATGAATACAATCGAGGTATTTTATTTCACAGTGCTGGAATCTAATATGAAACATTGACACATTTGATATCTCGTCTGCTGATGTTTTCAGCTGACTTGTCCTCGGCATATATTTAACTACGAGTTATTACGCTGACAACATACAGACTATTGCATAACACGAGTTTGGTCTGTTTTATTGTGGTTATGAACAGGGAATTCTTAGTTCTCTGAGATTGTTCCCATCGAAAAAGAAGGCTATCAAGATACTGACTGATGTGTCTGGAATAATAAGACCAGCGAGGTACGGATAAAATCCTGTTTAGAAAATTTGTCCATTATTAAATCCGTGGCAAAAAACTTCCAATAATGATATGTGATAGATGATTTGAAAGTATTTCTCTATCTACTCGTTGAACTCCATGTTTTAGGTTCAATTTTAGTTGTTTCTTCAAACTTTCTTCTATAGCTTTGTCACATAATTTATGACATCCAGGTTGACGCTGCTTCTGGGACCTCCGAGCTCAGGAAAGACTACATTGCTGAAGGCACTTGCTGGAAAGCTGGAGCAAGATCTTAGGGTGTGCAAGCTTTTTGAATCATCTGAAGACTAGTAATTCTTAGATGTCATACTTGAATCCTATGCTGAACTTTAATTTGGTTTCTGATATTAGGAGAGTGGGAAGATCACTTATTGTGGCCACGAATTGAACGAATTTGTTCCTCAGAGAACATGTGCTTACATCAGCCAGCAGGACCTTCACCATGGTGAGATGACAGTTAGAGAGACATTTGATTTTGCAGGCCGTTGCTTCGGTGTCGGTGCTAGATATGAATTACTGGCAGAAGTATCGAGGCGGGAAAAAGAGTCAGGAATCAAACCAGATCCTCAAATTGACTCCTTCATGAAAGCAATCTCAGTAGCTGGACAGGAGACTAGTTTAGTCACAGACTACGTGCTAAAGGTTTCTTCACTTTCAATATGCATTAACAGACTAACTGATTAAGAATTTTAACCAACTAATCACATTTTACACACCACAGATACTTGGAGTGGACATTTGTGCTGATACTATGGTAGGTGATGAAATGCGAAGGGGTATATCAGGAGGACAGAAGAAGCGTGTCACAACTGGTACGTGAAACGATCCATTACTTGTGGTATACACATTTGAAACTCAAATTTTATTTCCAGATTGGAAATGCTAATGCACGGTTGTCTATTTCGTATAAAAACAGGAGAAATGTTGGTTGGGCCTGCCAAAGTGTTCTTCATGGATGAAATCTCTACTGGTCTTGACAGTTCCACCACGTTCCAAATCGTGAAGTATATGAGACAAATGGTCCACATAATGGATATTACAATGATCATCTCTCTTCTCCAACCAGCCCCTGAAACTTTTGATCTTTTTGATGACATAATTTTGCTTTCGGAAGGACAAATAGTCTATCAGGGTCCACGTGAGAATATCCTTGACTTCTTTGAGAGTGTAGGATTCAAGTGTCCCGAGAGGAAAGGAGTTGCAGATTTTCTACAAGAGGTTACTTCTAAGAAGGACCAAGAGCAATACTGGTCTAGAAATCTGCCTTACCGATACGTATCAGTACCAGAATTTGCGCATAGTTTTGAGTCCTTCTATGGAGGACAGAAGATGTTTGGAGAACTTGCGGTCCCCTATGACAAGAGTAAAGTTCATCCTGCAGCATTGGTGAAGGATAAGTATGGTGTTTCAAACAAAGATCTATTCAAGGCCTGTCTGTCAAGAGAGTGGCTGTTAATGAAGCGGAACTCATTTGTATACATTTTCAAGACTACACAGATCACAATCATGGCCCTTTTTACTTTCACAGTGTTCTTTAGAACAAAAATGAAAGTTGGTCACATAGATGATGGAGGCAAATTTTATGGTGCCCTTTTCTTTAGCCTCATCAATGTGATGTTCAACGGAATGGCTGAGCTTGCCATGACCATTTTTAGGCTCCCAGTGTTCTTTAAACAGAGGGATGCATTATTTTACCCGGCCTGGGCATTTTCACTGCCAATTTGGCTTCTTCGTATTCCTATTTCTTTTATGGAGTCTGGAATATGGATAATTCTCACGTATTACACAGTCGGATATGCTCCTGCAGCTAGTAGGTGAGTAATTGAACGGTTCTTTCTGTATTAAACATCAATATATTGAGTTGTGATTAACTTTTTGCAATTCTTCCAGGTTTTTCCGCCAATTCTTGGCATTTGTGGGTATACATCAGATGGCCTTGGGTCTGTTCCGTTTCATTGCGGCCCTTGGTAGAACACAGGTGGTTGCGAATACTCTTGGAACCTTCACATTATTGCTGGTTTTTGTCTTGGGTGGATTTATTATTGCGAAAGGTTATAAACTGAATCTCTTCTCATTTTCCTGTGACATTATTCAACTATATGCTGTTTTACTGTTAGTTTTGAAAATTAAAAAATTTCCTATTGTCAAATGCAGATGACCTTCAACCATGGATGAAATGGGCTTATTATCTTTCTCCCATGTCATATGGACAAAATGCAATTGTTCTCGTAGAATTTCTCGATCCAAGATGGGGAACGGTAAGTTAACCTACCTTGTAAATGTAGTGATCGTCCTATGCCAGACTGCACATTTTCCATTAGCATACAGGATATTCATAAGAATGATCTGTTATACAGAAAAATGATGATGAGAGGTTTGCTGGACGCACCACTGGAGAAGAGCTTCTAGCTGGTAGGGGGATGTTTACTGAAGAGCATTGGTATTGGATCTGTGTCATTGCGCTATTTGGATTTTCTCTGTTCTTCAATGTGTGCTTTGTTGCGGCATTAACCTACTTGAAACGTAAGTTGTGATTTCTGTAACGAGTTTTATGCGCTAGGAATTGTTATCTTTCTTTCCTGTTCTTGCTTAATGAAACTAAACAACCTTTCTTGTAAAACTTGATTGCAGCCTTCGGAGATTCCAAATCTGTTAGCTCAAACCTCGATGATGAAAGTAACAAAAACAAGCTGCAGCTGTCTAAGGGAAAGGTGGCTATAGATGAGAGCTCACCTTCTGCACGTGAAGGTTGGTTGGGTTCTTTTATATATCTTTCATCTTTTGGTTTATGTGAGTTACTAATTATATGGTTAAATACTTCAGGAGTAACAAATGCTAATGCGGCGCTTAGTGCAACTAACAAAAAAGGAATGGTGCTTCCGTTCCAACCCTTATCACTTTCATTCAATCATGTGAATTACTTCGTTGATATGCCAGCAGTAAGTGATTTATCTAATTCCTCATCTGACAAACAATTCAATACTAAAGTTTTTTTGGTATGGATGTATTAAATTTGTCTGAATTATGCACAGAGGATAGGAAATGGACATTTCATCAGATTAAGAGCTGTAATACAGTTTGGCAATGCAAAATCTTAATTAGGGCACTGCAGCAAACATATGTACTTGCTTATGCTTGAAGTGTGGATTTGTTAACATATAAACTAGAGTCATAAGTTGCTGCAGTGTAATGTCAACGTCATAACTGACTTTCAGTGTTAGTTCGTGTATTATTGGAAAATGATAGATGTTTCTTTATCAGGAAATGAAAAGCCAAGGATTTGAGGAAACACGGTTGCAATTGTTAAAAGACGTCAGCGGAGCATTTAGACCTGGAGTTTTAACAGCATTGATGGGGGTTAGTGGTGCTGGAAAAACCACATTGATGGATGTTCTAGCTGGAAGAAAAACTGGTGGATACATCGAAGGAGAAATTAAAATATCTGGTTTCCCGAAAAATCAAGAGACATTTGCTCGTGTGAGTGGATACTGTGAGCAGAATGATATCCATTCTCCACATGTTACCGTTTCCGAGTCCCTCCTGTACTCAGCTTGGCTGCGTCTTCCTGCAGATGTGAACAAGGAAACGAGGCAGGCAAGTTATCATTCCATCCTACTTTCTTTATCTACTTTCAAGTTCTGTATCATATGAAAGATCATGTGTTTGACATACAAGAGAACTTATTAGCTCAGTTATCTAACTGAAAGTGGTGTAATGTTATTTCAGATGTTTGTCGAGGAAGTTATGGAGCTAGTTGAGCTGACAGCATTAAGAGGCGCCCTGGTTGGGCTTCCTGGAGTTAATGGATTATCAACTGAACAGAGAAAGAGGCTCACAATAGCTGTCGAATTAGTAGCAAATCCATCCATTATTTTCATGGACGAACCAACCTCAGGCCTGGATGCTAGAGCTGCTGCCATTGTCATGCGTGCTGTGAGGAATACAGTGGACACAGGAAGAACTGTTGTCTGCACAATTCACCAACCTAGTATTGATATCTTTGAATCATTCGATGAGGTAATTTGTTTTAGGACCTATTATACCTTATATTCATTAATATACATTTCGTACACTTAAATTTTAACCTGTTAAATTTTTGCTTCAGCTATTTCTGATGAAGAGAGGAGGACAAGTTATTTATGCAGGAGCTCTTGGGCGCAACTCTCAGCTTCTGGTCGAATACTTTGAGGTACCCTATCGATATCATGCCCTGTTCCATTATAAATGTGCTAAAGATACTAAGGACTAGTCTGATCCATAATTGTTCTTTATGCACAACTTTAATATATAGTACATCTTGCAGTCTGTTCCAGGTGTGTCTAAAATCAAATATGGATTCAACCCGGCTACATGGATGCTGGAAGTCAGTTCTTCAGCTGTTGAAGCTCAACTTGAGTACAACTTTGCAGACATATACTCCACTTCTAATCTATACAGGTAATGGAATAAAATCAATAGGTCCGTCCGATCTTCATCAGAACCTATTACGACATGATGCTTAACAATTTGTCTCTTTCCCAATCCCATATTTACAGGAGAAATCAAGACCTTATCAAGGAGTTGAGCTCTGCACCACCGGAGGCCCAGGACTTGTATTTTCCTACTAAATACTCACAGCCCTTCCTAGTCCAGTTCATTGCATGCTTCTGGAAGCAACACTGGTCTTATTGGAGAAATCCACAATACAATGTTATCCGGTTTTTCATGACAATAGTAATTGGAATTATATTTGGAGTCATCTTCTGGGATAAAGGAAACATGATGTAAGTAATATTCTCCAAAATCATATTCTAACTTGACATGTTGTCTGAAATTGTTGAAGTATCTCATATATCTGTTGTCTGTTGACTGTTACAGCCATAAACAACAAGACCTCTCAAATCTTCTTGGAGCTATGTATGCTGCTGTTCTTTTCCTTGGTGGAACAAATACTTCGGCCGTGCAATCTGTAGTTGCAATTGAAAGAACTGTCTTTTATCGAGAAAGAGCAGCTGGGATGTTCTCAGCTTTGCCTTACGCATTTGCACAGGTATACTTCATAATCGTTCCATCTACAAAACTACTACATAAGTTACAAAATGTGATAACGTGTTTAATAAAAACTTGAACTGAAATTCTCTGTATTATGCATAAGACGTGCATTTTACCTAACAAACCTTATCACAAGGAAACTGATTTCCATTCACTTCATTTTTTTCACAGGTGTCAGTGGAGACCATTTACGTTGCAATTCAAACCTTTGTATACAGTCTTCTCCTTTACTCCATGATTGGTTTCCATTGGACGCCTGCCAAGTTCTTATGGTTCTATTACTATGTCTTCATGTGCTTTGTCTACTTCACACTATACGGAATGATGCTTGTGGCACTGACACCAAGTTATCAAATAGCCGCCATTGTCATGTCATTTTTCCTGAGCTTCTGGAATCTCTTCTCTGGCTTCCTCATCCCAAGAATGGTAAAAACATTAGCCACATTTTGCATCAACATGTGTGTTCTTTCCCATTCACCTGATTAACGTTACGTCTAAAAATATTGCAGGCAATTCCGATCTGGTGGAGGTGGTATTACTGGGGTTCACCTGTTGCATGGACAATCTACGGCCTTGTAACATCACAAGTCGGAGACAAAATGGACCTTGTTGAAGTACCTGATCATGGTTTCATCCCAGTGAAGGACTACCTTAAACAGTTCCTAGGCTACGAATCTGATTTTCTCCCCTATGTCGCCTTGGCTCACGTTGGATGGGCACTTCTCTTCTTCTTTGTGTTTGTCTATGGAATCAAGGTCTTGAACTTCCAGAGGAGATAAGCTGGAAAAGACTATAAGATAGATTTAGCATGCACATCTTCACAAGAATAAGTCTGGAGTAGTTTGCTAAATGTATTATTTCTCATGTAAAGATCCATTTTCTTATATACTTTGTGGCACTGGTTTGTATAAAGTTTTGTAAATTATTGGCCTTAAATCAAATAAAATGATCTGGTTCTATATCTTGTTTTGCATGATTGTTCAACAGAATTCACTTAAAATTGATCACATTGTGAGTGAATTAAACAACTTAATCGGTCACTATGAATCTAATTACGTGTCACAAATACAGATGAGAACCATGAAAATAGAGGAAATGAAAAATAACACTAAATATAAAAGTCTGAGGACGATTTCAGCATTACCCTAAACATTGAGGACTACAATGAAATAACTTTCCGCATAGAAATAAAATATTTGCAGAGTCAGTATCTGAGGAGAGAGAAACAAGGAGGTTAGAGAGAGAAAATGAAACCCCATTGCTGGATTCGTGCTTCTGCTTCCGATTTCACTGGTCCGATTCCTCAACCTCGAAGGCAAGCTCAATGTTGATTTGTTGTAGTTTACAATTCCATCATTTTCTCTAATTGCTCGAGTATATTGAAAATTTCCATTTTGGATTGCAGTGGCCACACAGCTGTGAACGTCGGGAAGTCGATGATAGTGTTATTCGGTGGTTTACTGGACAAGAAGTTCCTCAATGATGTTATTGTTTACGATATCGGTACTGTTTCCTTGCTCTCTTTCGATTATTGAGCTGTTTTCTAATTCCTTTGGAGTTACTGGCTGTGTAATTGTTGTGATCTTTCTTCGAATATTTCTAGGTTTAAGGATCTAAGTGACTTAGTAATTGATTACTTAGATTTTGATAGGAAATTTATATTTGAAGCTGTAGTTTCTGAGAATGACTGTTAAGGTTCATAGAATTGAGCTCACTGGACTGGAGTTGATGAAACAATTGTTAGCATCAAAGAATCTTCTACTCCGATGTTATGGAATATGGATACAATTGTGGAGGTTAGGGGATTGAAATTATTGTTCAGCAAAAGCAATATCACTTATAGGATTCAGTCGCTGTAAATAAACATGATAAATATGGCATAGATGCCTGGCCATTTTCAGCTGCTCCTAAATGGATTGTAAGACTTCAATACCTGAGGACATATATAAGATAATTCCGTAAGTGTGTTGTTCCTTGGAATTCCCATTAGTACCATATGAGTGTCAGGTTTGTAGCAATTGCAATCTGAGACCAATGAGTATTTCTAATTTGGGGGTTGTTCTAGTACCTTTGCACTGAAACTGGAAATTTGTCAATACGGACACCGTTATTTTGCAGTCTACGTAAAATATTCCTATGCATCAGGGGTTGATTGCTGACCTGAGTAATCTATGATCTGTTTCTCTTTGCTTTAATGGAAACGCAAGTAGTTTCTAGTATGAAAATGTGCTTTCACTTATTCACAATAGACGATTTAGTCCTGCTTTTGTAACTTCACCTGGGAGGATGCTTCTTGAATAGGGCCTGAGAGTGCCTTTGTGCGTAGAAAAACATCATCCTGAAAGGAGAGATATGAAACATAATAATACTACAGGACAGGTGACCAAACTTGAGAAAGCTAAATAGTGACCGGTCTCCCCTATGGAACTGTTATGTTTCTTAATTGGTATATTATTGTAATATGAAAACCATAGTCGCCCCTGGTCTTGTTCTGAGGTTTCCAAAACTTTGTTTGTTACAGACAATAAATTGTGGTTTCAGCCGGAGTGCACGGGGAGTGGATCTGATGGGAAAGTGGGCCCAAGCCCGCGTGCTTTTCATATTGCTGTTGCGATCGATTGTCACATGTTCATATTTGGAGGGAGATCTGGTGGTAGTAGGTACTACTATAAATTATATGTGTACCTTCAGTGTCCTAATTGTAAATGCTATTATTTACAAAATTGTTATTATTGGCAGGCTAGGTGATTTCTGGGTCTTAGATACTGGTAAGTTTTTTTTTTAACCAGTTAAATAGTAATAGAAACAGAATTACAGAATAAATGGTTGGTTGACATCCGATTGGTGACAGATATATGGCAATGGTCAGAACTCACCAGTTTTGGTGACTTGCCGTCATCGAGAGACTTTGCTGCTGCTTCTGCTATTGGAAACCGCAAAATTGTAATGTGAGGATTGGTTTTCTTTAAGTTCTTTTCTTGAGTTCTTGTTCAATTTGTTTGCTTACAAACCTTAATTGAAGATAGGTATGGTGGCTGGGATGGAAAGAAGTGGCTCTCAGATGTTTATGTTATGGATACAAGTAATTTTATTTTTTTTGTGTGTCATCTAGCTATTGCTGTTGTTTAAGTGTTATAGTCGAGCATGGTGGTAACTTTTAGTTTGATTTACATCTCAAACAGTTTCACTTGAGTGGGTGGAGCTATCAGTGTCAGGGACAATACCTCCACCAAGATGTGGCCATTCTGTCACAATGATTGAGAAGCGATTGCTCATTTATGGTGGTAGAGGTAATCTGCCATTGACTAATTTATACCAATTTGATCACCAAGTTTTTGTTTCTTCACCCGATATACTAGTTTAGAAAGAAATGCACCCCACCCCCTCTCTCCATACATACTTCCACATCTCCCTAGTAATCAGCTCACAACAGCATGTCAACGTTCCGTCTGAAAATTCACTTTGAGCATTAAGGCCTTTTATGTTAAAGGTATACCACATGCTTTTTTATGTCCTAAAATGCATGATCCGTTCTGTTCTCAATTAAGTGTTCTTTAGTATATACGAAGTACTACTTTTCACACTTCTAGAAATTTTGTCCCCTTTTTTGCCAGATAACTCCAGTAACTCTTATTTTCTAAAGTAGGACATTGTTATTCTATGCCCTTGAGGCACCTATTGTCAATATTTATTCAAACTTTTATCATTCTTCCAGAAAAGATCTCCGTCGGACCCTTTGATAATTACTCTGCAATTTTAGATCCAATCTTGTGTGCCTGGATTAGTTCAATGTAGTTAAGCTATATGGATTTATTTTCTTGTATTTGCAGGTGGTGGAGGACCAATTATGGGCGATCTATGGGCTCTGAAGGGACTTATTGAAGAAGGTTCGTCTCTTATTTGGGGTTTAAGTATAGAAGTTATTAAATCTATAAACTTATGGACTTTGTGAAGTGCTCTAATTCTTCATTTCTTCATTTTCTTGTTCTGCATAATCTATTTTTGCATCTCTTATAACTGTTTTGAAACACACATACTACTCCATACAAGATTAGATTCTCGTTGTTCCATGCAATCTCTCCTGAACTATTAACACTTGACATATATGTTATATAACTAAACTTTGGTGTCTCTTCTTTATTTATTTATTTATTTATTTTTTTCGTGGAAGGCAGAGAATGAAGCTCCTGGTTGGACTCAATTAAAGCTTCCTGGTCAAGCCCCTTCACCCCGTTGTGGACACACCATAACTTCTGGAGGGCCTAACGTAAGAACATCAATTTTTTGCTAGAAGATGCTATATACAATTTATCTGTTCCCATTAGGTTATAATAATTGATGTCACAAAATAAATCTACTCGATATAGCTAGGTGGTTCTTTTGCCTGTACTTTACTGATTCAATATCATAATCAAAAGCGCAGAATAGCATTTGTTAGAATGAATGAGATTTGGTTATTCAAGTGAGAGTTTCAGGTCTGCCCCAAAGAAAGAAGATTTTTATTTTATTATCAGTTTTGGCCTGTAAAATTAGAATGGGGCTGTAGTTCTATTAAGGATGTCTGGTGGAAACCTGAACTTTAGTGTGAATGCTTAGTCTCCCGGGATGACTTATCAGTAGGAGTTGCATTGTCCATTCGCATGTGGCTGTTTGCGCGTTATCTATGAACTATTTTGATTTTTCATATTCCCAAGCGTTTTTTGAACTTTCTTGCATCTGAAGTAGTAACTAGCTTCTTGATTCTCAGTGTTGAGTAAAGGACCACCATATATTTCTTTAAAAAAGTTATTTAACATTTTGTGTGTTAAATACTTGTGGGTCAGAAATAAAACTGGTTTCAACTTTCAACAAAGTTTATCTATACTTACTGTCCTGAGAGTTATAAATGTTTTCTGTGTGCAGCTTTTGTTATTTGGAGGGCATGGAACTGGTGGTTGGTTAAGCCGTTATGATATTTACTACAATGACTGCGTTGTTTTAGACAGGGGTGAGTATTGTTTTTTCTGACCCATCCTAGCCTCACTAATTTACTCCATACGTCATGCTAAGGTCATCTCTGTTGTTTTATTTCCAGTTAATATAGTTGCTTTAGTTTGTATGTTTGTGGCCTGCGTATTACTCTGTATGTTTCCTTAGCCCTTTCATCCACTGAGAAAAGAATTGCACAAAACAGTGGTGGCGCTATAGTAAAATTGATAATTCAGTTCATTTCCTACTTGCATTACTTGCTCCAATACGATACGGTTGCAACACCATAATTTCTTCTTTTCAAAATTAATCCCACAACTCATTTAAAACATTAAACAAGTAGTCTATCCTGCATTTTGTGAATGTGGCGAGAAGTTAGGCTGTTTAGTCCTTTGGGGAAACACGCATGAATTTAAGAAAAATATACATTATACGGTTAAAGTAGTAACGAACATCAGAAGAAAGTTCAATACACTTCATATCCCCTTACCTCAGTGACTCAGCGTTGAAACCATGTCACTTAATTTACAATTGCTGCTGAAACCGAGACTAGTAGCAACCAAGTGCCTTTTGTGAATGCATCACTTGCTAATTGACAAAGAACTGGAGTAGTATCTTGGACTGTTCCATAAACCTTATCCTGCAATATCATCGTAGTCAATAATCGGTATGGCGTTTATAGAATTCCATCACTTGATCCAGTTTTCTGGGACTCAATTATGAAGCAAGAGTTTTGTCTTTTATTCTTCCATCTACTTGCATAGAACGTGATACTATTGTTCCATGCTTACTGGATCGCTCTTCTTGCTTACTCATATTGTCTTTCAGAAAGAAGACATTATCACCAAAAGAAAATGGTCAAATACAATTGTCTAAGAGTTTGCGCTTCTCTTGTAGGCCACATTATTTATTTTGAGTAGCTCCTCTTTGCATGCAGTTTCTGTGCAGTGGAAGCTCATGCCCACTACCAATGAACCCCCAGCTGCTAGAGCATATCATTCCATGAACAGTGTTGGTTCACGGTACTTACTGTTTGGTGGTTTTGATGGAAAGTTAACATATGGCGATCTCTGGTGGCTTGTACCTGAAGGTATTTTCACTACCATTAGCCATAACAAATTGGCGTACTGTCTTGTTTTGGAATTGCTAGTCAACACTGTCTTATGTTGGTTTGTCTATATATTAGTAGTATTATTATATGAAGTATTAACTTAATGTTTTAATAATATAAAACCATGATCTACTTCTACATCATTATTATGGGTTTCAAAATGTAAAACCATGATATTTTCTCACTGTAAGTGTATATTTTGCCTTATTTTCGTGTTTTGATCATTCGCCTTGTTTCTTATTTCTGTTTTTGGTTAAAGCCTTATGTTATCATCTAAATAACACAAAATAAAGGACTGAACTGTTGCTGCATGGCTTTTTCCATATGCACAGGAAAAAAAAAGTTTTCTGTTTTCTTTTCATGAAATGACACTATGCTTTTTAATAACTGTGCTTATAACAGATGACCCTATTGCAAAACGAGGGACAGCAAATGCTATTTCAGGAGATACAAGCACGGCTACTGAGACAAAGGTATGTGGAGATGATTTCTGCCCCCTGCTTATTTATATATTAGTGGACTTCAGAAATCCAGTT
>JAQRGC012280770.1:0-11310 GCA_028659135.1 Plantago lanceolata
TATCCGCTTGCGACTTATCCAGCGGAGCATTATCCCAAATGAGCTAAAAAATCTGAGCTTACTAACACAATTGATAAAGCTCTGTTCAATTCACCTTAATTTCAGTCGTCTTTAATTCAATTCAGTTCAGTTCAGGTTTGCTTAGTTTAAATTTGTACTTCAATTAAATTCAATTTATTTAAAAACTCTCAGTTGTATTGAACGAAGACTAGCTTGAACTAATCGACCAAAAATTATTTGGATCTTGGATATGGTTGTATAATATATATGTATAGTCTGATTTTGTTGAAAATTATGCATGACACACAAAAAGTGTTCACTAGGTGACAGAGAAACTTAACGTGTGCAGATTCATGAAGGAAAATTAAGAGGTGAGATTGCATATATGTAGTGATTATATGGAACAAATTATATTATTAGGAGATTGATGCTTTCTTCAGGGCTAACGTATGTTTGCTTATCTAAATTAAAACATCTTTCTCCTAATTTTGACTTAACTATAAACTTCCAGACCGAAAGTACTTGCTTACAATTTAAATATAAACATCTAATTATTAAGTACACTATTTTTTTTCTCCTTTTCTTAATTAGATCAAATACTCATGTTCCTAGCTATTTACATTTGTCACTTTCGGGCTTCTAAGGACTTTAGTTATCTTCTGGAAGCCAAAATTCTGGAGAACTAGCTTAACTATATAGTAAAGGTAAATTTCATGTGATACTCTTTGATAAATTGTGTAATAATAATTATATATGGGTCACTCTAATTCGAAAAATCATATTTAAGTAAAAAAACACGTGAACACAGTAGTATACCATTGCAAATTTGCAATTATAGTACCATTGCAGTCTTACTTCTCGATGGTGTCTTGCAATATCTCGGCTTACAAGTTGTTAAGTTTTCCAACAAAAACCTTGTTCGGATTGAAGCACTGTGTTGTTACGAAAACTTGACCTTTTTCTCGTATTGGCTTGCTCTTATGAGGGGATCTGGTGTTTGAAGTTAGATGTTTAGAGGCATTTGTCGTCTCTCACTAGAGTTTTGGTTCGGTTTATCTTCATATGGTGTGGAGGTAGGTGTTTGTATTACTTTGTATAATTTCTAATACGTCTTGTACTCTCTCTTCTTTTTATTATTAATAAAAAAAATTGCCAATTCAAAAAAAAAAAATAAAAAATCCTCGATGTTGAGTTTTAAGTGCAGTTGACCAACTATGTTTTGACAAGTCTTGATAAAGTTATAAGAATGATCAAATTCAACTTATCCACTGGCTCCGTGCTTAATATGTGCCTTTGGGTTACGGATATTCCAATAGTGATATGCAATAACGTAACACACCTGCTATTCATTAGTGCGCATGCATGTGTAAGGAAGCAAATATATAAACAAATAAATCTAGTTCACATGTTGCATTATGAATGGTATGGAACCAAAGTTCCATCCACAAACTTCTTTGTTTCTTATATATGTCTTGGACCAAATTAATTAATGTAATGTAATGTATGAATGTGTTATATGTTACGTGAATGTTATGTATGTTGACTGATCATCGACCTGCCTTCTTGAGTTGCGGTCCACACACGGTAGTGTCCTTTTTATCGAGCCGTGCTACACTTGTGCGTTTACATTCCGATCGATCGATCGATTCATCATACAAATGGGAAACTTTTGTAGATCCATGAGTCATCATCATCAATAAGCAGCCAGGAAGCTTTTAATGTGCATTATTTTAAAAATATATGACGTGGATAAATGAAAAAATGTGTCCTCTTTTAAAAATCTAGCCTTAAATTTGACTCCAACCGGTATATATGTGAAGTTTCAACAATAGACCTTCCCCTGAGTCGTATCTTCGTACATATATTCATTTTACTTTAAATTTCAAATTTAATTCCATTAAGTTTATATCAAACCGAGATGAAACGAATACCATGTGTTCTACGTTACCTGATGCATCTTATGTGATAGTATAAATAACCTAAGAACTACAAACCGTTCTTAAAACACCGATGCAAAATCAAAATGTATGGGTTACGCGAGTATGATTGTATGAATGATAAGTTGATAACGGAAGAAAGGTTAGTGTGAGTGGTGGCGAGCGTGTAGCGAACCCAAGGACAGCAAAGTGGGGGCTGCACTAAGCAGAATAGAGTGGTCCTCCATTTTACTCCTCCATAGAAACAAGACACACACATTCATACAAAGTACTCTCATGTGCAGCTGCATGTTTCTTTCAGATGCTTGTGTCCTTCTTGACTCTCTTTTTCACTAGATAAGATCTTAAAAAACACAATAGACAGGTTACTTTGTGTGTAACTTGTGATTTAATTCTACATATAGACTATATAGTGCACAAATGATATTGTAAACAACTAAACCCACTATGATTTGCTTTCCATAGCAGACACGCACAATTCAAATTGGAACCAACCAAGTTCTTCCCTTTTTCCTAATCCTATGTTGAAATTTGACATGTTGATGATGATAAGGATGTTTGTCAACTCCTAGTTTTTTTGGCCCATTGGCCTAGACACAAAGTGTTGGAGCCCAAGTCACTACTTGAACCAGATTTGATCGAGATAGTTGTTGTTGGTCTATTTGTCCCTCCATAATCCCTACCTAGTCCTAGGTTTCACTTGATTTGTTCTTGATTCCCTTCTTCTTGTGTGTCATATGCCTGCTTGCTATGAGCCGGATCCTTGATGGTTTGGGCAAATCCGGATGAATGTATACCCGTTCGCACTCTGCCGGGTCAATTTGTTCGTTGGCCATTTTAGGGGGACTAGGGATAGACACGGATGAAAATGGCAATGAGCTGGACTCTTGAAGTCCAGTTCAGCTTAGGCCCATAAATCTTGTGAAACAACATACTCGAGATGTTGTTAATAATAGATCCGTGCTTGGTCTGGTCCCTTATCCATCAATGATAAGTCCGATACATAGCATGCTCGCCTATTTTTTCTATGGAAAGTTTGATAGAATGATAAGTCGTTCGCCTACTGTTCCAACTAGACAAATACCTGAAAAATAATTACTCACTATCTCCCGACTTAAATGTATCACATTTTCACTGAGCTTTTTAAAGAGTTAGTTTGACTTCAAATTAATCCCAAACCATACAATAAAAACGAAAAGTAATTATAAATGTTTATACTCCTACTATCTTGTGGATATAAGATTGCACTTGGGCAGAATTATGCTATAATGTGTAAAGCCCATTAGCTTCTGGCCTATGTAAATATGGGCTTACAGAATTGGGCCAAAAGGCCCATTAAATCCTGCTAATTAATGAAAAGCAAAAAGAAATCGGAAGCGTTTCATAATCTTTTAACAGAGTGATGATGATGATGATGACGAATCAATCGGAAACCTAGAACCAGAACCAGTAGCTCCGATCACCGTCACCTGAGCTGCTTGCTGTCTCTTAATTTCAGTTTTCCGTGAAATCAGCTTCTTTGCCGATGAGGTACATGATGTTGCCGTAGTAATTCTGATTCTTTTTCCCCTTTCTTGTTCTATAAAGAAATGCATCCATTGAATCGTAATTAAAAAACTTGTTTCATTGCTGATATGTGATTTTCTGGTTGAAATGTGATTCTATTGACTATAATTCAATCTTTTTGGTATTCTTTGCTTGGTATAGTTTAGCTGTGTCTGTTATTGAATTGCTTCCGTATCACTTGTGATTGTGATCATTTAGAAACCCTTAAAGATAATGTTTTACTATGACGAATGTTTTCGAATGCGATGATATTTATATGTTTGTAATTTGTAACATTGGATGTCCATAGAATTGATATAACAATAGACTAATTGGCCTATGGAAGTAACCACACAGAATTACAAGTTTTCGACTATCTATTAAACTGTAGTTTCGCTCTCCGGTAGGAATCTAGGCATTTATGTTTTTTATCCATCAGAATTGTGTTAGCAGGGAATGGAGGGTAAATTCCTGGAAACGTAGAATGAGGAGCCGATTATTTGGTTAAATTACTGTACTATGTCTTGTTAGTTCCAATGTTTTCATTTTCGGATTGGTTAAGAGAGTTCCTACTTGCTACATTGTTTATGCTATTGATAAGGGGTGTCTTTGGGATAGGGGGTTCTTTGTATTGAGCCATCACGTGTGCTCGTGTTGCATAGGGTTTAATTAAGTTGGGCATTCCATAATTCCATAACACATGTACATGTATAAAAATAAATAAATAAATAAATGAGAAAGCGTGACTGCTATCGTTGGCTTTAGACAGATTCCAAACAATTACGATAGGTAGATTCACGCGCTACCAAATTCCGAATCTGTAGTTATTGTTTAACATAAATGAGTATCTTCTAGTTGTCGTTTTCCTCCTTAATGAATGTATTTGTAGTGTAAATTGGAATGTTAAGATTTGTTGTATTGTAATGAGAAACCAATTGAAGACGATAAACTCTGAACTAAATTGTTGTCAGTGCGATGTGGCACACACTTGCAGAGGAGCAGAGCCAGCATTTTAGCCGGATATGCAAATTTTTGGGTGACGATCAGATTAAGGTAATTTGTCCGTTGCGGTTCTCTCTTGTAACTCTAGCTGAAAGTTGATCCTTTCTCTGAATTGTCATGGAGTTGAGTTGCAGTTGTTTGATTTTAGTTTATTTCTAAACAAGTCAACTGCCTATTGTAGATGAATGCTGAATCCAATGAACAGCAGCAGCGGAAACAAGAGCGTTCGAGAACAAGATGGACGGCAGAACTTGATAGGGTTTTTGCAGACATTGTTGTGGATCAGATTCAGCAGGGTAACAGGCCAAATAATGTTTTCGACAAGAAAACATGGAATCAAATCCGTGAGAAGTTCAATGGCCAGACCAACCTCAGTTTCAATAACAATCAATTAAGAAAGCATCTTGATGTCCTCCGGACACGCTATCACAATCTGCAATCAGCTTACAACCAAGCCGATGCTGTTCAAGATCCTTGCTATGCTGGGTTTGATCTATGGGAAGATATAGGGGTATATTTGCTGTCCTTTCTCTTTGAATTATATATATTGCTATGTTGTTTTCAAAAAGTTTTTACAGATGCGCCAGCAAGTGTATACTACATAAATTTACTTTTTTTGGATTTTCCACCTCTATGCTTACGTTCTTACCATTTCCCAGTACTTGGTTAGTTGTTACCTGTAGAACAGTTCATATGCATCTATGATTGTTTTTATGTGTGACAAATCAGAAAACGTATTCATTTGCATAGAAGAATGATGGCAAGAAAAGGCTTAATTGATCTATTTTTATGCAAGAATATTTTTTGACACAGTAGTTGGGCTAAGTTTTAGTTGGAGAGCTCACTAAGATGTCCTATGCATGCAGGTACAACAGTCCAAAATTGAACCTGTAAAGACCAAGGAGTGTCCTATTTATGCACAACTATGTGCCATATTTGCAGATTCAGGTGTCGATGGGAAATATGCTCAATCAAGTCACTATGAAGGATTGGACAAGCCCGCTTTCCCTGATCAGTTGCTCCTACTTGGGAGTCCAAGTCCAAGAATTCCATCAATCTCAAAATTTGTGCAGGGGGGTGGATCTTCGCCCCAAAACAATAGCAAGAGCTTGACTGATAAGAAAAGAAAACGCCCATCTGAATCAGTCCCAGTATCTGAGCAAGGCACTTGCAATCAAGATCTAGGGGGTAATATGGCAACTGCTTTATTGGATATGCTCAAGTGCTCAACTTTGCGAACAGGTGTGAAGCCTCAGATTGATGAAAGTTTCTCTATTACTAACTGCATCAAAGCCTTGGATGACATTGAAGGCATTGAAGAAGGTGTTTACTATGCTGCCTTGGATCTCTTCGAGAAGCCTACTCTTAGGGAGATGTTTCTCTCCCTGCAGAACTCGTCTGTGCGGTTGACATGGTTGCAGGGAAAATGTGGGAACTTTGCCCATTCTGCAACTGATGTCTAAGTTTGTTAGATCTTTGGATGGCAAACAGTGAAAACTGACTGTTGAAAGTGCCAGTAAATATTAGGCATTGGATGCAGGAGAATTGGAGGGGATATATATTAGTCAAAAGTGCACATTAACTGTCAAGTACTTTGTAGTTTTTTGAGATGTTTTTAGGCCTTTTTTAGACGCCCAGATAACTTATATCAATATATTTTGACAATATTTACATTGACGTTCATTTCCTAGAGGATCGATAACTGAATACTTCAGTTGGAGTTTTTGTATTTTCATTGCAGGTTTCTTCCATGTTCACAGTGGTTGAAGAAGATGGTCTTTCTTCCTGAAAGAAAATAAGCTACTAGTATTGCTTAAAAAAGGCAGTAGCATAAGTAGCACAAAAAGCTTGCTCGCGTTCTGTTCCATTGCGACTGTGCACTCATCATCGTGCAGTCGTGTTTGTCGGTAGCTGGAGAAGTTTCGATATTAATTGGAAGATTGTAATTCAGACAGTGACAGAATACAATTCTTTTGCGTGTCTGATCACTGAAAGTGAACCTGCCGTGTCATTCCAATGAATCGATTCAGCTAATAATTTTCGTTTTCAATAACAACACGAAGAAGAAAATTTTCAAGAAAAGAAAGCTTAATGTGTTATCCAGCAATCAGCATAACTTTGAGCGCTAATTCATCTACTCTTTTTTCTTCTTTTTTCTCCATCCGATATAATGAGTAGCCCATATAAGCAGATAAACGTATATTCAGAAAACACTTCGAAAGAATATGAAGCAAAAATCAATTCTGTTTTTCCATAATATTACACTCAACCGTTTCCATTAAATAGCATGTCATATGATGTGCAAAGCCGCCAAATACAATGATATAAGTTTAAATGGCCAACAAAAGTTTAAATCTAGTTGGAAGCTTTGCCAATGGTGTAGAATTCTAACATTTCTTCTTCCAGTGGATGAGTGTCACCAACAATAACCAAGCAATGCAAAGGGGCACCAAAATCTTGCTCAAGTAGTTCTTTCATTGAGCCTGCAACTATCAACTGATCTTCACAGCCCACTCGGGCCAAACCGACACACATCGTTTCATCAGTGTACACTGAAAAACAAAGAGTTTTCATATGAGTAATCATATCAACAAATGGAAAAGATGTGAAGTATAGTTGAGGGCCTGAGGCATGCATGATTAGTTCAGCAAATTCTAAAATTTCCATGTACTATCACTAAAGTCTTGAAGTTTGAGGTCTGAATTCTACATGATCATGAAAAGGAACAATATTCTAAATTTCTAAATACCTCTGAGACGAGCTTGAGATAGAATCCTAACATTTTCTATAATTCTATATATACAAAATCATACCGAAAGTTTCAGTTTTCTCATGTACAGTCTGAGAGCTTAATTTACATATGTAAAGGGCGTTGACTATAAGAATCCAAGTCTACGTGACAGAATCAGCCTCTTCATAGCAAGGTTCAAGTAACAACAAAACTCAGACTCATCAGAGAAAATGTGATGGAACTACTGCCATGCATTTGATGACTAATAAGCTATAAAATGGCTCCACTGGTTTTCCATTGGTTTGCGGTCAATTCAATTTTGGGGCAAACTTAGATAATAGTAATATTCAACTTTGAACAAGATTAAATCAGGGACGGCATGCAAGATGACAGATTTAGTGAAATGGCCTAAGCAAATTTATTCTTGTATGATTATATTTCATCCCTAAAAACATCCAAACCGTGATTCTAATCAGCAAAATTTGAGGCAGTCTGCTATTTCTGACAAGATTACAGACAGAAGATTGATGCTGTAAATCTGGGGCAAAAACATTGGATTTTCAACCGATGCAGTAAGATAAATGCAAATTAAGGGCTTACAGGAACAGAGCATAAAGTAAGGGTTTGCTAGAATTTTCAATTACAAGATGGAAATCAAAAGTAGGAGAAGTCATACCTGATTCTCCACGATTTTGCTCCACTTCCAAGAGCTGCTCAATGGCAGTATTTATTGTCATAAATCTTGCTGGCTCATACACTTTCTTACCTCTGAAGCATCAAAAGTAACAAGACAGGTAAGTATTACATTTAGCATCCACAAATGCAGCCATACAGAGAAACATAGGCAAAATTAAAGTTTATCTTCTAAAACGCAATGTATCTAACCTTGCCAGGGATTCTAGTGAGGGCTCCTTCACTTTGATATCTGCAATGCAAATAACAAAACGCACATATAAGTTAACTACTTAGTTACATGAAAAGACATGTTTCTTATCATATCCTGAAAGTATTACAGAATGCAACAAAAAGAAGTGGTTCGAAACTGTTGAAACAATAGTTGCCAATAACAAATAGATTAAGGAAAGCAAGCCTCACCCAACAAACAAAGTGTGTGCCAACCAAATGACCGATTCCTCTTAATCTTCTCGTAGAAACTATCAGGCCTCCAGGTATCGGTGAAGAACGGTATAGAAACCGTCTCCCCATAGCGATATAGCTGCAAGCCACAAACTCCAATCGCGTTCATGACCGATGCATTGTGTATCACTTTAACCTCCACGCCCAACTTCTTCGCCCGAACAACAAGATCAGTGTGAGTTGTTGCTCTGCATTCAATTTTAAAAATACGCAAACCAACAATTAAAATCATTCCATTTCATCAGAGAACAATCTTAAAAACACAGCGAAAACGATAAATCGAACAGGCAACAGACATTATCAAGACTGCATCAGAACTATTTATATCTCAAAACTCAAAGCACTATGACTAATAAGCCTAATGAGAGAAAGCAAAGAGAGTTGAGAGCAATTACCCAAAAGGGTCACCAACGACCAAGAAGGCAACATCAGATGATTGAGATTCAAAGAGCATATCATCAGCTTTTTCCTCCACCATTTCCCTGTCTGAAACTATAACTGGTTTCCCGTACAAACTTTCCTGCAAATAGTACATAAAGAATTCAATTCAGAAAAAAAAAAAAAAAAGATAGATAAAAAATACAGTAGTGAAACTAACCAAGGCGGAGAGGCCGGAGGAAGTGATTCCGAAGGAGAGAAGAGAAGTGTAAGCCTCAATGTAGACTTTGGAGCACTTCTTTATAGCTTCAAGACCTTTCAATGTGATGTCTTTTTCATCTCCTAAACCCAATCCAATTATATAAAGCATCTTCTTCTTCTCCAATTGATTTCACCAGCCAAGAATTCACTCCGACCTGCCGGAGAATTTATGAGTTGTAAAGAAAGCTGAAGATCTGAGCTATAAACCCTAAATCTCAATTGTTAGGTAATAGTTGCAGGGTAAAACACTGTTTACAAATATTGTGCAGACTCTTTCAAACATCGAAGTCAATATGTCCGAGTGGTTAAGGAGACAGACTTGAAATCTGTTGGGCTTCGCCCGCGCAGGTTCGAACCCTGCTGTTGACGACTAATATTTTTTTATTTTTTTCCCTTCTTATCAGAAAGCTTTTATGACCAGTTGTATCAGAAAGGTGTAATTTGAGTTCTTTATACTTGTATCAGAAAGGTTTTACTCGAGCTCGATTTTAGGCTCGTGCAGTTAATGAGCCGAGTGGTGCAATATACTCAGACCCAAACTCAGCTTGTTTTGCAGCACTACAGCCATAAAATGATTCATTCCAAAAGTGACTGATACAATGAGTCTCAGACTCAGTCATGAAAAAGGGATATGTATAAATGAAACTTCATACTAATATTAACACTATGAATATCAAACAAATATGTTTTGTACGCCCCTTCATTGGAGTGCTCTATAGTGTAATTTCTTGCGTATAATACATTGGTAGTATATATTCAACATACAAGTGGAGAAAATGAAATGAAAAAATACAGTCGAGTAACAACGTGTTAATCTTCATCTCGGTGTGGTTGGCGACAACTCAATTAGGCATCAAATGATCCTCTCTATATGGCCTTGTTCTGCCAGCAACTAGTCATCATCCTTGAATTCTCTGAGGAACCAAAAAAAGAGGGGGAAATTCACATTAGCAAGTTATAGATTAGAAGTCATGTCTCTTAGCAAACAAGTCTGGAACTTCTTTAGTGTGAGTGAAGTTAGCTATGAAATGAATTTGAAGATGAGAAAACATAGATTATTGATAAGATGAAACAAGTAGTACCTGCGATCAAGGTACCGCGGTTGAATGCCGCTGCCTTGACAAGTGGTGCATGTCAAAGAACCAGCCCCATCACAGTTAATGCATCCTGAAACTTCCTTCTCACCCCCACCGAGCTCAACAGTCACATTCCCACTGCCCAAGCAAAATCTACAACGCTCTGCACGGAAGAAACATTTCTATTCAGAGATAAATCTATGCAGATGCTAGGATAGATATCTACAACGCTCTGCACAGAATAATTTTCCTATTCAGAGATAAATAAATGCAGATGCTTGGCTATCAGAATCATCGAATATTTCATTGCAACTATGGGTTGATTTAAAATGATGCTTCTTTTGTGGTCATTTCAAACAAATACCCCTTGCCTTATTCTCGATTGTCAAACAGCACTTGATCACGCAGTCTGAAATGGAGCTGGTGAAACTAAAGTTCCGTGAATAGAAATATCCAGTGCCAAAGTGTTTTCTAGAAACTAGTAGTAGCTCCCAAGGTTTTATATATACATATAAAATGAGTTTTTTAAGGCACCAAATTTTTTAGTTAACCACGAATGGTGGCACTATAACTATTGCTGATATAAAAATCTCCTACCCAAGTATAGCACTACAAATATAACACAGAAAAAGAGAGGAAGAGGAAAAGATGATATCGATAAAATAAAAAAATTATCAGTCCACTTCGTCTACAGACCTATTTTGACATTCTAAAAAAATCCTGAACATTTTGGTGGATGACCAATGTATGCAGTGTTGAGGTCTAGTTATAACACTGTGAAGCTTCACAGGAAGGAATATGAGGAACTAAGTGATGTGCATTGTAATTCTAATAACTAAATGGCATTCAAAAGTTCTTCCTATTAGCCTAAACAAGAACTGGAAAAGGGATGTTCTTTAATTGTATCTTGCTCAATTTGTACAGTCTGCCCATCCAAAACTAAAACGCTAAATGTAGATCAAATATATATGTATATGGTTTACCTACTTATGCTAAGTCCGGGTCAGGAACTAACAGATGAGAACCAGCATGAAACATTGGAGTTATCTAAGATTCTAGATGCCCTTATGGCCTTATCTTCAACAAAAAATTTCAAACCAGAACAGAAATCAAGGAGAACAACATTTATTTGGCAACATGTAAACAGCAAAAATACAGGCTGCAATTGAAGTTCTGTAGTGCTGCAAACAAAAACTTCCTTTGCTTATCTCATGTCTCTTGTTTTGACATTAGCATATTCACA
>JAQRGC012280775.1:0-10460 GCA_028659135.1 Plantago lanceolata
AAAGAAGACCTCGTAGGGACAAGCTAATGGACTCTAGTACAGTACTATGATCCATGAAGCTTTAAATCACACCCTTCTGTGTATCTAGCCTATTAGACTCCAGGTAACCCTGTGATCTAAATGTTGACGACAAGGCTTTGCAACTATCAGTCTTCAAGGCAATGAACTAGGTTCACGACCTTTCTTCTGACTCGATAGAAGGTTCAGATTGAGTTATGATTCCTTGAGTTTCACAGCTTTCGGGCTATAACGGATGAGTTGAGAGAGAGGAAACTCACCCTATGGACTGGCCTAAGATGCAGCCACTAGCCTCCACAAGATAGGACCCTGCACAGACAAAATAGGAACAAAGCAGGCAGAGCCAGTGATCAAAATTAGTAAAACGGGAAAATGGGAACCAGAATTAGAGTGGTGCCGATCAGCAACAGACAGGTGGGAAGAATCAGAGCCTTAGGAGAATCAGAGCATTAGCAAATTTGTGGCTTCCGGTAGCCGTCATCCTGTGCGCAAAACAAGGGATCTGCAACCAACAAGAAATAGTGCAGCAAGATACGAGCAGGAAACAGAAAAAACAGGCAACCATAAGTGCTAACGAGCTGATAATTTGCAGAGAATAGTGAAAAGAAAAAAAACGAAAACTGAGCAGGGCAGGGGGAGAGGAGATGCGATCAACGCCAAGAGGGAGCAGGATAGAAACGCAACAGAACGCATCGATGGTAGCAAAACCAGATGCATTCTGGTACGGCACAAACCAGTTCACGCCATTGCAGGGTAGAGAAATGGCTTAAGTGCCAGCCACAATACATCCAGTAGCAAGAGATAAATCTGCGCAACAAAGACAAAAGAGTTGTAAGCATTAGATACTTAGAAACGCTCGTACCACTGCCTTAGTAGATCGGTTTTCCATGGGGCATCTATGTTTCAGCCGGCTGACGAAGGCCTGCGCAACAGAGGTGACGTAGCTGGGGATATGGATGTTCTCTTCACCAAAAACCACTACGTTACGCAACTTCCATAAGGCAGCAATACAAGAGCAGAAAATTGCTGCCTTGATCTGAAATGTAATGCCATTTTGACCTGTAGCACAGGAATACTTAGCAATATAGCCTGCAAAAGTGAGGTCAGGATCAAATACATTAATAGCAGTTAAGAAAGTATGCAGGAATTGCTGAGCAATCGGACATTGGCACAAGACATGATCTCGAGTTTCCGGGGCAGACCGACAGAGAGGGCAAATATCATCACCAACCAGCCCCCATTTGTGCAGACGATGCTTTGTAGGGAGTCGATCTAGAACTGCCAGCCAGGTACAGAAGTTATCCCGGGAAGTAGCTATTTTGTTCCAAACTAAAGAAGCCCAAGGAACAGTAGGGGAAGAAGGCCAGAAAGTTGAGTAGAAGTGCTCGAACCGTTGAGAGTAAGTCAGCTGGAGGAGGTCAGCAAGATTGGTATGTGGATCAAGCACGTGAAGATCGTCTCGCAGAGCTAGTAGCGACCCCCACCAATGACTATCGCCGCTTTTCCTTTGCACATTCCAAATATCAGTATGGTGAAGTTTGTGAGTGTAAATCCATTTATGCCATAATGAGCCAGTAGGGGATTGAGCTATGTCCAGAAGAATACATGCCATAGCACTTTTATTCCATGACAAAAGTTCTTTGAAATTTAAGCCTCCATTAGCTCTGTCCTGGCATACGGAATTCCACGCAACCAAGCTCTTTCTGCTGAAATCAGAGCCGGACCAAAGGAAACTGCGAAAGATACACATTATCCTCTGTATAATGCCCACGGGGATGGGAAGGATACGCGCCCAGAACATATAAATACTATGTAGGACAGACTTGAGTAGTGTGAGGCGTCCAGCATAGCTCAACTTTTTCATACTCCATCCTTGGATTTTTCCCACAAGCTTTGTGAGTAAGGGATCAAATTCATGGATCTTTAGGCGTTTAGGATTTAGAGGAATGCCTAAGTATCGGAAAGGGAATGACCCTTCCTGGAATCCAGTGATGTGAAGAAGGGTACCTTTCACAGAGTCGGGGGTGCCACCGAAATAGATCGAGCTTTTAGCTCTGTTTATCTGCAAGCCAGACACCTGGGAGAATTGCGTGAGGACATCCATAATAATCTGCAAGGACTTCGGGTCAGCCTTACTGAATACCATGAGATCATCAGCAAAGCCAAGCTGGATAATACCCAGTTTCTTACACTTGGGATGATACTTGAAATTAGAATTGGTTGTTGCTTTCTGCAGTAAGCGAGTCAAGTAATCCATACATAGAACAAAGAGATATGGACTAAGCGGATCGCCCTGTCTTAATCCTCTCTTCCCCAAGAGATGACCCTCAAGTTTGCCATTGATATTAAAAGAAAATGAGGCAGTAGTAACACAAACCATGACTCGATGGGTGAACCAGTCACTGAAGCCATAAGCCTGAAGAACTGAGAGTAAAAAGCTCCAACTGATAGAATCATAAGCTTTTTGGATATCAATTTTCAGAAGGCATCTAGGGGAAACATTTTGCTGGCCATAGCCTTTGATCAATTCCTGGGTGAGGAGAACATTGTGATGGAGTTGACGCCCTTCCACAAAGGCACTTTGATTATCAAGAATCAGATGAGGCATCATATGTTGCAATCTCTGAGTGAGAATCTTCGTAAGGATCTTATATAAGATATTGCAGCAAGCTATAGGCCTGAAATCCTTAATGTTCATTGGGTTTTCAAACTTGGGGATAAGGGTCACTGCGGTGGCATTGATCTGTTTTAGGATTTGACCATTCCGGAAGAACTCATCAATAGCTTGCCAGATAAGGTCCCCTGTGATATCCCAAGTGCTCTTGAAGAAATAAGCATTGAATCCATCAGGCCCCGGCGCTTTCCTGTCTCCCATGGAGAATATCACTTTCCTCACCTCCTCTTTAGTGACCAATCTGGAAAGGAGTGTATTCATATCAGTAGTAACTTGGTGAGCAGAATCAAAGATGGATGTGTCAATTGGCAGAGTGGGATGAGAGGTGCCAAAGAGGCCCGTGTAGAAATACAAGATATGGTCTCGTATAGCCTCAGGATCAGTGAGTCTGACCCCATTGTCATCTAAGAGTAACCAAATATTGTTCAACTTCTTCCTTTTATTGACATGGGAGTGATAAAATCGAGTGTTCTCATCACCATCCGCAATCCAAGTTGCCTTTGCTCTCTGCTGTAGTAAAGAGAGTTGTTTCCCTTGCAGCTGAAGATAGTGCTCAAGAGCAATCTTGGACTGGTCATAAAGGTTACGGTCACCAGGGGCATCATGAACGCCAATTTGCAGCTTATCTAAAGCCTCCCTAGCCTTAGTAACTTGCGAGTCCAGAAGATAATAAGAGTTACCATTCAAGAATTTCAGTCTTCTCTTGATTTCCGCGAGACGAACACACACCCTGTACATAGAGCAACCGGTGACGGGTTGTGCCCAGCAATCCTGGACTAGGGATATGAATCCCTGGTCTTGCACCCAAAAGTTTTTGAACTTAAAAGGGATGCCAGTCAGCGGACGAGGCTTAAACAAACGGACCAAGATTGAGGCATGATCAGAGACATTCTTGGGCTGGAAATCAACAGTGGATTCAAGCATATTCGCTTCCCAAACATTATTTATCAGAGCCCGATCTAGCTTACAGAAGGTGTGACCGTTATCCCAAGTGAAAAACTGACCCACGTATTTATGGTCCCATAATCCAGCAGAGTTACACAAGTCTAAAAGTTCAGAGGAGATAGGAGTAGATGTACCAGTGCTATTCAATTTCTCGGTACTATCCAGGATAACATTGAAATCTCCGAGTACCAGCCAAGGGGAATTGATTTGGTTGCTTAGAGAAATGAGGTCCGACCAGAGGGATAACCTTTTGGCAGCAAGGTTATGGGCATACACAAAGGTACATAAGAAGGTATATTGATCATCTTTAGAACGTACCTCACAGTGAATAAACTGGTCTGATTGCAAGAGAGGCGTGACAAAGACCAAGGAATCATCTCAGAAGACAAACACACGACAATTCTTGTCCAAATGGATATTACTCACGAATGGGATATCCCAAGTATTCTTCCAATACGCTTGAAAATCATCAAAAGGCTTACCTAAGCGTAAACGGGTCTCTATTACAGCACATAGAGAGAGTTTCTGTTGCAAGAACATGCGACGCAATTCATGCTTCTTTGAGGGGCTATTCAAACCCCGAATATTCCAAGTGCAAATGTTTAACCTATCCATGAGACGCTTGGGAGTCAGGCGTTCCACCTTTATCTTTACGAAGTGAGTAGTTAGAGTTTACAATAGACCCGGGTTTCTTTTGTTTCTGTTTCGAAACTGGCTTTGGTGGCAGTGAGCTAGAAGAAGCCGTGATGACAGTTGATGTATGGGTGGCGCCAGAAACGGGCAATGACTGAGCAGGAGCACCCGATATCGATATCGAGGTGGGAATAGCTTGCATATCAGAGGAAGCAGTTGTCATAGTTGTCGAGAAGGTCAAGGTTGAGGAAGAGGCTGAATTGCTAGCAGAGAGTGAACAAGTAGCAGGTGACGCAGTTATGAGAGATCCCACTGCCGCAGGGTGAGAATCAGAGAGGGAGGTCACAATACTGTGAGAAAGTCCCAGATCCGGAAGAATACCTGCAAACTGTAAATTTGTGTTAGGTAAATCCACAGGAATGTCAATCAGAGCAGAAGAGACAGGTAAAGATAAAGAAGAAGGAGCCAGAGAAGTGCCAATCTGTGCACCGGCCGAAGTCATAGAGAGCGATGCCTCAGAGCTCGACAAATCTGTCCCAGTAGGAGTAGAAGATACATTAACTGTTGTAGAGCTTGGGTTAATAGTCGAAGAGTCAGAAGAGCTGCCAGTAACAACATTAGGTGCTAAAGAGGTCACTGCAGCAGAGGGCAAGGCATTAGATACCAGAGAGCGGGCTAGATTGGTAACATCAGCTGGGCTAGTAACATAACCAGAAGAAGAGATCCCTGGTGCTTCTCGTCTCTGCCACTGCGTAGCTTCCCGGGCTGTGCACCGACTAACAAGGTGGGCAAAATTATGGCAGCGGGAACAGTGTGAGGGACGTGATTCATATACAACCTTTTGTTCCCGTGTGACTTTATCCGGGCCACGTAATAAAATCACGTCCCGCAAAGGTAAACTTGCATCTACTTCAATGAGAATGCGAGCATAGGATACCCGAACCTTATCCTTTGTCAGTTTGTCTAGCATGATCGGTTTACCTATCATACTTGCAATGCGACTAAGCATAGAGACAGTCCAGAACTGAAGATCGAGATCCGGCAACTTAACCCAAACAGGAAGGTGCTTTAAGCTCGTGGCATCAAGTTTCAATCCTGGTTTCCAACGGGTCAGGAGGAGAGGATTACTCCCATTAATCGTCCAAGGACCACTGTTCAGGACAGAGAGCATATCTTGCTCGTTTTCAAACCGGAAAATACACATACCTTTGTCTGTCATACTTATCTCAGGAAGAACCTTCCAGTTCGACTTAACATAATTGAGAAGGGCTGTGTAAACCGGCTTCAGGCCAATGATAGTACCAACAAGTGAGAAAGACCAGAAATCAATACCTTCTTGAATATCCTCGTCATTAAATTCCGGGATCTCAGAGTTCTTAGGGGGAGAATAAGACAATGGGCATGTATTTGCAGGGTTCCTATTACCTGCAAGGACTTGATTGTAGGATCTCTGAGATATTTGCTCCCTGCCAATGTCAGGGCGATGACGTTGTTGTTGTCGTTGCCCCTGCACAGGAATATTATGACGACTGTGCACCCCAGGCCGATGCCCAGGCAATCCAGCTACCGTTACAGAAGAAGGGTGAGGACCCAAAACTCCATCAGAGGGCGCCCGCGCTGTCACATCTGAGCGGGGGACTGGAGAAGAGGGTCGAGTAGGGATTTCATCCAAAAGATCATCGTCGTCGAAATCTTGAGCAGAGATCCCTGTGTTTGGGATTCCATGAAATAGAGATGCTGCGATTTCCATCGCTTGGCTTGTTCCACTAGTGTCGTGGTTATTACGCATCCTTGTTATCTTCTGACGAGAAGATTAAAGGGAAACAAACAGGCACAGAAAGGGGGAGGAAGATGAACGGCGAGAATTGGGACTTAGGGTTCCGGCGAGACTTTCATCCGCTTTTTAAAGTTCTATCAATACAATATAACCACGAGAATTTTAGTGTTTGTTTTTTTAACTTCTGTTGTGGTTTTTCTTAAAAAAAGCAAGATAACCGTCAAAAGTAAAAGCAATCTAAGTGATACTTTTGCTTCTAATAGATGTTTTTTAATAAAATTGCAAACACCCACCACTTTTGCTTAAAATCATTTTTATTCAACTTCCAACAGAAGTTAGTAAAAAGTAAACTACAAAATCATTTGCAAACACTCACTAAATTCTACACTACATTCTTCTTCTTCTCCTCTTAATAATTAGTATTTCTTTCTTTCTTACCAAATTTATAAGCAACATTTTTCGCAAGATGGTTGCGTATGCTGCTCTTGTAACCCTTTCTAAAGACATTCGTCAATTACTACCCTATGAACAACACTACTCTTTCCTTTGTCACAAACAGAAAATGAAGTCTCTGCTCGATAAAGACAATAGCTTCCGAGTATTCCTTGAAGATGTTTCCGGGAAATCGTTAGATGGTGTTGATGAACTAGAAAGTCGAATCAGAGATGTCGCCTACCAATTGGAGGACATTGTTGAACCCATCCTCGTGGACTCACTTGCTAAGGAATATCAAAATGAAGTCAACTCACAATTATCAATTCAAGGAGCAGAAGACAGGGATGTTCCCAGAAAATTCAAAAAAACTGTCAAGGATGGTACGTATATTTGATGCTCTTCTTGTCTATATAAACTAAAAGCAGCATTATTTGAATTGATGAATTTATTGATCATATAAATAATAAACTATGAATGATATAAGGTTCAGATGAAGCCCACCACAGCATGAGAGAAGAAGATTTATCGGAGATGAAGAAAACACTCGATGGAAAAGGAAGTTTATCAATTCTGACACCCGGTCATGTCAATCAGACCACTGGCCATGAGTCCACCGTCCCAGCTGCTTCTGCTAAATTTGAAACGGAAACCAGCCTGGAAAACATCCTTGGGTGGTGCCTTGATGATCAAGATTTGGAAGACAAAGCCAAATACTCGCATTTGCCATTGATAGAACGTGATGCAGCTGCATTTGGAAATTGCATAGAAGAAGCTGACCTCCTTTTGAAAGAAGCAACAGAGATGAAGAAAAATCTTGATAACAAACTAGTTATATCGGGAACTTACGATATTACTACAACAAGTTTGTCAAGAGGGCCATCTGATTCCAATAACACCGTGGTGGGTCTCAAAGACGGTCTACATCAGATATTGGAACAGATCAGAAGCCATCATCGTGCACTAGAGGTCATTCCTATCACTGGCATGGGCGGAATCGGAAAGACTACCCTCACTATGCTGTCTATGATCATCACAGAAAGCAAGATAACTTCAATCTTGTGTTGTGGGCAACTGTCTCGCAACAATATAATGTCAAAGAGATTCTTCGAGTGCTCTGTCCAGAGAATACTGGATCTGATGCAATCGTGACTGTCTACCAAAGATTACATGGCCGGAGATATCTTATCATCCTTGATGATGTGTGGACGAAAACGTGTGGGATGGCGTTAGAAATGCATTTCCTAATGACAACAAACGCAGCCGCGTCATCTTGACCACGAGGTTGTCAAACGTTGCGACATATGTTAGCTCTTCCAGTACTCATGATGCACACCGAATGCAGTTGCTAAATGGGGAGCAGAGTTGGGATCTGTTACGAGAAACAGTGTATGGGCATGAGATTGGTTGTCTCAGTAACTTTGAATACTATATCGGAAGAAGAATTTCGAGAAACTGCAAAGGGCTCCCACTAGCCCTTGTCGTGATAGGAGGTTTGATGAAACTCAACAAAGCCAAAGATCACTGGGAACATGTTTCAACAAGTACAACAGCAGAAGCAGCAGCAGATGATGAATCCATGCTCAGAATCCTGTCTTTGAGTTACACAAACTTGCCTCCCCACCTAAAAGCATGATTTTTGTACTTTGGGATGTTTCCAGAAGACAGAGAGATCCCAACGAAGGAACTTGTGAGGTTATGGTGTGCTGAAGGATTCTTAAAACCAAGAGAATCTAAAACAATGGAGGAGGTTGCGGAGGAATGCTTGGAGGAGCTGGTAGGGAGAAATCTAGTATTGGTCAGTAAGAAGAAGTACAACGGAAAAATCAAAACACCAAGCATTCACGATGTATTGAGGGAATTGAGTTTAACTCAAGCTGGGAATGAGAAGTTTCTTTATCATCATCATGGAAGCTCTCGGGTCAACAATGGTACTTTCCTAAGAATTCTACAAGATCAACCACACCGAGTAAGTTTCCCAGAATTCAATCCTGAATGCAGCATTTCATTTAGTTCACCTGTACGCACTTTTCGAACTGATCAACGGTCAGGTGTTATACCACAATTCGAGTTGCTCAGGGTGTTGGGAACACTTAAGTTTTCTTCTTCAACTTTCATAAATTCAGTTAGGCTAAATAATTTAAGGTACCTTCATATTCACAAGGGATATGGTGATGATAAAGAATCAGTAATGGTTCCAAAATCAATTTCCAAGCTAAGGAATCTTGAAACACTTTTTGTTAGCGGTGAATATTATTCTGGTAAGTACGATTTGATTTTGCCGGTGGAAATCTGGGAGATGCCACGCCTACGACATCTTCTTGTGTCGGAATTTGTACACGTGAAATTGGCGTCGTTTCCAGCCTCTGACAATTCCAACACAGAGTCTTTGTCCCTTCAAACTCTTTCCGGCGTAGTAAATTTTGAGTTCACTCCGAGGGTCATCCAGAAGTTGCAGAATCTAAAGGAACTGCAAATCAAGTACCAGAAAATCTACAGGGGTGATGAAGATAAAGTGTTTGGGGTGGAGAATCTTGTTAATCTACACCATCTTGAACATCTTACTATCTTGAGTCAATATTACTTTGCCCCAAGAGTGAGGAACATTGGTTTCCCTATCGATCTTAAGAAATTAAGTTTGAGATGGACATATCTTCCTTGGGAAAAGATGAGATCGATAGGTGATTTGATTCATCTTCAAGTGCTCAAACTGGGACGGAATGCATTTGACGGGAAAGTGTGGGAACCAATTGAAGGAGGGTTTCCTCAACTCAAGTACCTCAACATGGAATGTTTAAATTTGGAGGAATGGAGAGCTGAAAGCATACATTTTTCATCTCTTGAGAAGATTGTTATATTGAATTGTTGGTACCTGATGGAAGTTCCTGGTGAAATTGGAGAAATTGACACACTAGAAAAGTTGATTGTGAAAAGGGGGGATTCCTGGGGCAAATTAGTGGTAGATGGTTTTGAAGAATCAGTAAGAAGGATAGAAGAGGAACAACAGAGAGTTGGTAATCATTCTCTCCAAGTTATCATTTTGTCGGAAAATCAGGAATTACGCCATGTAGATACATAGATAGATAGATGATTCCTCCTCCTGTGATGATGTAAATAAATTATTCACCAAAGCTGTTTGTTTGTTTGTTTCGTGAGAAGAATTGAACACGAATAGTGATACAAGATGGGTTAAGAGGCCGAGCAGGAATCTGAAGATGGACCGAGTTGTAGCATGTGTGGGTTTTCGTTTATCATTTTAGTTTGTTAGGTGTCTAAGCCCGTTATAGGGTTTCGTATTGTTATTTATAGTTCGAGTCTTAATCATTACTCCCTCTGTTCCATATTAATCTTCATAACTTTCCTTTTTTGGCGTTCCATTACATTCTTCCTAACCCAAAAATGGAAAGTGTTTACTCCCACTCATCAATTCTTTATTATTTCTCTTTCCTACTTTATACAATCTCTCTCATACTTTATTACCCAATTACCACTTTATCAATATAATACCCCCACCAAACTAATATTATATAATTTTCCTTAATCTACGATAAAGTACCCCCTTAGGAAGAATATTATGGAACGGAGGGAGTAGTAGTTAGCTTTTGATGATTTGATTATTGACAATATGTTTGTGGTTTATACCATGTTTTGAGTCTTTGTACTCGTTGATAGTGGATTCTATTGAATTTATCGTTCTTTTGGCTAATTCTACGTGTTAGATTAGCGTTTATCTTTATGCTTCCGCCTTGTTTTGTATCGGTTGGTATTCAGAGACAGGATTTGCCTGAATCCAGTCGCTGATTTTTCATTCCCCCTTTTCATCAATCCAAAAAAAAGGTACCTTAAGTATGTAAACCTCTCAGTCTCGGATGCCACTATGGAGCCCTGCATATTCCCCGGAAATCGTCATCCGATGCAGATGGACTTTCATCGTTCTCCTCACTAGTTCCCACAGACAGCGCCATTTGTTGGGTTCATGGT
>JAQRGC012280776.1:0-12748 GCA_028659135.1 Plantago lanceolata
TGGCATCCGAGACTGAGAGGTTTACATACTTAAGGTACCTTTTTTTTGGATTGATGAAAAGGGGGAATGAAAAATCAGCGACTGGATTCAGGCAAATCCTGTCTCTGAATACCAACCGATACAAAACAAGGCGGAAGCATAAAGATAAACGCTAATCTAACACGTAGAATTAGCCAAAAGAACGATAAATTCAATAGAATCCACTATCAACGAGTACAAAGACTCAAAACATGGTATAAACCACAAACATATTGTCAATAATCAAATCATCAAAAGCTAACTACTACTCCCTCCGTTCCATAATATTCTTCCTAAGGGGGTACTTTATCGTAGATTAAGGAAAATTATATAATATTAGTTTGGTGGGGGTATTATATTGATAAAGTGGTAATTGGGTAATAAAGTATGAGAGAGATTGTATAAAGTAGGAAAGAGAAATAATAAAGAATTGATGAGTGGGAGTAAACACTTTCCATTTTTGGGTTAGGAAGAATGTAATGGAACGCCAAAAAAGGAAAGTTATGAAGATTAATATGGAACAGAGGGAGTAATGATTAAGACTCGAACTATAAATAACAATACGAAACCCTATAACGGGCTTAGACACCTAACAAACTAAAATGATAAACGAAAACCCACACATGCTACAACTCGGTCCATCTTCAGATTCCTGCTCGGCCTCTTAACCCATCTTGTATCACTATTCGTGTTCAATTCTTCTCACGAAACAAACAAACAAACAGCTTTGGTGAATAATTTATTTACATCATCACAGGAGGAGGAATCATCTATCTATCTATGTATCTACATGGCGTAATTCCTGATTTTCCGACAAAATGATAACTTGGAGAGAATGATTACCAACTCTCTGTTGTTCCTCTTCTATCCTTCTTACTGATTCTTCAAAACCATCTACCACTAATTTGCCCCAGGAATCCCCCCTTTTCACAATCAACTTTTCTAGTGTGTCAATTTCTCCAATTTCACCAGGAACTTCCATCAGGTACCAACAATTCAATATAACAATCTTCTCAAGAGATGAAAAATGTATGCTTTCAGCTCTCCATTCCTCCAAATTTAAACATTCCATGTTGAGGTACTTGAGTTGAGGAAACCCTCCTTCAATTGGTTCCCACACTTTCCCGTCAAATGCATTCCGTCCCAGTTTGAGCACTTGAAGATGAATCAAATCACCTATCGATCTCATCTTTTCCCAAGGAAGATATGTCCATCTCAAACTTAATTTCTTAAGATCGATAGGGAAACCAATGTTCCTCACTCTTGGGGCAAAGTAATATTGACTCAAGATAGTAAGATGTTCAAGATGGTGTAGATTAACAAGATTCTCCACCCCAAACACTTTATCTTCATCACCCCTGTAGATTTTCTGGTACTTGATTTGCAGTTCCTTTAGATTCTGCAACTTCTGGATGACCCTCGGAGTGAACTCAAAATTTACTACGCCGGAAAGAGTTTGAAGGGACAAAGACTCTGTGTTGGAATTGTCAGAGGCTGGAAACGACGCCAATTTCACGTGTACAAATTCCGACACAAGAAGATGTCGTAGGCGTGGCATCTCCCAGATTTCCACCGGCAAAATCAAATCGTACTTACCAGAATAATATTCACCGCTAACAAAAAGTGTTTCAAGATTCCTTAGCTTGGAAATTGATTTTGGAACCATTACTGATTCTTTATCATCACCATATCCCTTGTGAATATGAAGGTACCTTAAATTATTTAGCCTAACTGAATTTATGAAAGTTGAAGAAGAAAACTTAAGTGTTCCCAACACCCTGAGCAACTCGAATTGTGGTATAACACCTGACCGTTGATCAGTTCGAAAAGTGCGTACAGGTGAACTAAATGAAATGCTGCATTCAGGATTGAATTCTGGGAAACTTACTCGGTGTGGTTGATCTTGTAGAATTCTTAGGAAAGTACCATTGTTGACCCGAGAGCTTCCATGATGATGATAAAGAAACTTCTCATTCCCAGCTTGAGTTAAACTCAATTCCCTCAATACATCGTGAATGCTTGGTGTTTTGATTTTTCCGTTGTACTTCTTCTTACTGACCAATACTAGATTTCTCCCTACCAGCTCCTCCAAGCATTCCTCCGCAACCTCCTCCATTGTTTTAGATTCTCTTGGTTTTAAGAATCCTTCAGCACACCATAACCTCACAAGTTCCTTCGTTGGGATCTCTCTGTCTTCTGGAAACATCCCAAAGTACAAAAATCATGCTTTTAGGTGGGGAGGCAAGTTTGTGTAACTCAAAGACAGGATTCTGAGCATGGATTCATCATCTGCTGCTGCTTCTGCTGTTGTACTTGTTGAAACATGTTCCCAGTGATCTTTGGCTTTGTTGAGTTTCATCAAACCTCCTATCACGACAAGGGCTAGTGGGAGCCCTTTGCAGTTTCTCGAAATTCTTCTTCCGATATAGTATTCAAAGTTACTGAGACAACCAATCTCATGCCCATACACTGTTTCTCGTAACAGATCCCAACTCTGCTCCCCATTTAGCAACTGCATTCGGTGTGCATCATGAGTACTGGAAGAGCTAACATATGTCGCAACGTTTGACAACCTCGTGGTCAAGATGACGCGGCTGCGTTTGTTGTCATTAGGAAATGCATTTCTAACGCCATCCCACACGTTTTCGTCCACACATCATCAAGGATGATAAGATATCTCCGGCCATGTAATCTTTGGTAGACAGTCACGATTGCATCAGATCCAGTATTCTCTGGACAGAGCACTCGAAGAATCTCTTTGACATTATATTGTTGCGAGACAGTTGCCCACAACACAAGATTGAAGTTATCTTGCTTTCTGTGATGATCATAGACAGCATAGTGAGGGTAGTCTTTCCGATTCCGCCCATGCCAGTGATAGGAATGACCTCTAGTGCACGATGATGGCTTCTGATCTGTTCCAATATCTGATGTAGACCGTCTTTGAGACCCACCACGGTGTTATTGGAATCAGATGGCCCTCTTGACAAACTTGTTGTAGTAATATCGTAAGTTCCCGATATAACTAGTTTGTTATCAAGATTTTTCTTCATCTCTGTTGCTTCTTTCAAAAGGAGGTCAGCTTCTTCTATGCAATTTCCAAATGCAGCTGCATCACGTTCTATCAATGGCAAATGCGAGTATTTGGCTTTGTCTTCCAAATCTTGATCATCAAGGCACCACCCAAGGATGTTTTCCAGGCTGGTTTCCGTTTCAAATTTAGCAGAAGCAGCTGGGACGGTGGACTCATGGCCAGTGGTCTGATTGACATGACCGGGTGTCAGAATTGATAAACTTCCTTTTCCATCGAGTGTTTTCTTCATCTCCGATAAATCTTCTTCTCTCATGCTGTGGTGGGCTTCATCTGAACCTTATATCATTCATAGTTTATTATTTATATGATCAATAAATTCATCAATTCAAATAATGCTGCTTTTAGTTTATATAGACAAGAAGAGCATCAAATATACGTACCATCCTTGACAGTTTTTTTGAATTTTCTGGGAACATCCCTGTCTTCTGCTCCTTGAATTGATAATTGTGAGTTGACTTCATTTTGATATTCCTTAGCAAGTGAGTCCACGAGGATGGGTTCAACAATGTCCTCCAATTGGTAGGCGACATCTCTGATTCGACTTTCTAGTTCATCAACACCATCTAACGATTTCCCGGAAACATCTTCAAGGAATACTCGGAAGCTATTGTCTTTATCGAGCAGAGACTTCATTTTCTGTTTGTGACAAAGGAAAGAGTAGTGTTGTTCATAGGGTAGTAATTGACGAATGTCTTTAGAAAGGGTTACAAGAGCAGCATACGCAACCATCTTGCGAAAAATGTTGCTTATAAATTTGGTAAGAAAGAAAGAAATACTAATTATTAAGAGGAGAAGAAGAAGAATGTAGTGTAGAATTTAGTGAGTGTTTGCAAATGATTTTGTAGTTTACTTTTTACTAACTTCTGTTGGAAGTTGAATAAAAATGATTTTAAGCAAAAGTGGTGGGTGTTTGCAATTTTATTAAAAAACATCTATTAGAAGCAAAAGTATCACTTAGATTGCTTTTACTTTTGACGGTTATCTTGCTTTTTTTAAGAAAAACCACAACAGAAGTTAAAAAAACAAACACTAAAATTCTCGTGGTTATATTGTATTGATAGAACTTTAAAAAGCGGATGAAAGTCTCGCCGGAACCCTAAGTCCCAATTCTCGCCGTTCATCTTCCTCCCCCTTTCTGTGCCTGTTTGTTTCCCTTTAATCTTCTCGTCAGAAGATAACAAGGATGCGTAATAACCACGACACTAGTGGAACAAGCCAAGCGATGGAAATCGCAGCATCTCTATTTCATGGAATCCCAAACACAGGGATCTCTGCTCAAGATTTCGACGACGATGATCTTTTGGATGAAATCCCTACTCGACCCTCTTCTCCAGTCCCCCGCTCAGATGTGACAGCGCGGGCGCCCTCTGATGGAGTTTTGGGTCCTCACCCTTCTTCTGTAACGGTAGCTGGATTGCCTGGGCATCGGCCTGGGGTGCACAGTCGTCATAATATTCCTGTGCAGGGGCAACGACAACAACAACGTCATCGCCCTGACATTGGCAGGGAGCAAATATCTCAGAGATCCTACAATCAAGTCCTTGCAGGTAATAGGAACCCTGCAAATACATGCCCATTGTCTTATTCTCCCCCTAAGAACTCTGAGATCCCGGAATTTAATGACGAGGATATTCAAGAAGGTATTGATTTCTGGTCTTTCTCACTTGTTGGTACTATCATTGGCCTGAAGCCGGTTTACACAGCCCTTCTCAATTATGTTAAGTCGAACTGGAAGGTTCTTCCTGAGATAAGTATGACAGACAAAGGTATGTGTATTTTCCGGTTTGAAAACGAGCAAGATATGCTCTCTGTCCTGAACAGTGGTCCTTGGACGATTAATGGGAGTAATCCTCTCCTCCTGACCCGTTGGAAACCAGGATTGAAACTTGATGCCACGAGCTTAAAGCACCTTCCTGTTTGGGTTAAGTTGCCGGATCTCGATCTTCAGTTCTGGACTGTCTCTATGCTTAGTCGCATTGCAAGTATGATAGGTAAACCGATCATGCTAGACAAACTGACAAAGGATAAGGTTCGGGTATCCTATGCTCGCATTCTCATTGAAGTAGATGCAAGTTTACCTTTGCGGGACGTGATTTTATTACGTGGCCCGGATAAAGTCACACGGGAACAAAAGGTTGTATATGAATCACGTCCCTCACACTGTTCCCGCTGCCATAATTTTGCCCACCTTGTTAGTCGGTGCACAGCCCGGGAAGCTACGCAGTGGCAGAGACGAGAAGCACCAGGGATCTCTTCTTCTGGTTATGTTACTAGCCCAGCTGATGTTACCAATCTAGCCCGCTCTCTGGTATCTAATGCCTTGCCCTCTGCTGCAGTGACCTCTTTAGCACCTAATGTTGTTACTGGCAGCTCTTCTGACTCTTCGACTATTAACCCAAGCTCTACAACAGTTAATGTATCTTCTACTCCTACTGGGACAGATTTGTCGAGCTCTGAGGCATCGCTCTCTATGACTTCGGCCGGTGCACAGATTGGCACTTCTCTGGCTCCTTCTTCTTTATCTTTACCTGTCTCTTCTGCTCTGATTGACATTCCTGTGGATTTACCTAACACAAATTTACAGTTTGCAGGTATTCTTCCGGATCTGGGACTTTCTCACAGTATTGTGACCTCCCTCTCTGATTCTCACCCTGCGGCAGTGGGATCTCTCATAACTGCGTCACCTGCTACTTGTTCACTCTCTGCTAGCAATTCAGCCTCTTCCTCAACCTTGACCTTCTCGACAACTATGACAACTGCTTCCTCTGATATGCAAGCTATTCCCACCTCGATATCGATATCGGGTGCTCCTGCTCAGTCATTGCCCGTTTCTGGCGCCACCCATACATCAACTGTCATCACGGCTTCTTCTAGCTCACTGCCACCAAAGCCAGTTTCGAAACAGAAACAAAAGAAACCCGGGTCTATTGTAAACTCTAACTACTCACTTCGTAAAGATAAAGGTGGAACGCCTGACTCCCAAGCGTCTCATGGATAGGTTAAACATTTGCACTTGGAATATTCGGGGTTTGAATAGCCCCTCAAAGAAGCATGAATTGCGTCGCATGTTCTTGCAACAGAAACTCTCTCTATGTGCTGTAATAGAGACCCGTTTACGCTTAGGTAAGCCTTTTGATGATTTTCAAGCGTATTGGAAGAATACTTGGGATATCCCATTCGTGAGTAATATCCATTTGGACAAGAATTGTCGTGTGTTTGTCTTCTGAGATGATTCCTTGGTCTTTGTCACGCCTCTCTTGCAATCAGACCAGTTTATTCACTGTGAGGTACGTTCTAAAGATGATCAATATACCTTCTTATGTACCTTTGTGTATGCCCATAACCTTGCTGCCAAAAGGTTATCCCTCTGGTCGGACCTCATTTCTCTAAGCAACCAAATCAATTCCCCTTGGCTGGTACTCGGAGATTTCAATGTTATCCTGGATAGTACCGAGAAATTGAATAGCACTGGTACATCTACTCCTATCTCCTCTGAACTTTTAGACTTGTGTAACTCTGCTGGATTATGGGACCATAAATACGTGGGTCAGTTTTTCACTTGGGATAACGGTCACACCTTCTGTAAGCTAGATCGGGCTCTGATAAATAATGTTTGGGAAGCGAATATGCTTGAATCCACTGTTGATTTCCAGCCCAAGAATGTCTCTGATCATGCCTCAATCTTGGTCCGTTTGTTTAAGCCTCGTCCGCTGACTGGCATCCCTTTTAAGTTCAAAAACTTTTGGGTGCAAGACCAGGGATTCATATCCCTAGTCCAGGATTGCTGGGCACAACCCGTCACCGGTTGCTCTATGTACAGGGTGTGTGTTCGTCTCGCGGAAATCAAGAGAAGACTGAAATTCTTGAATGGTAACTCTTATTATCTTCTGGACTCGCAAGTTACTAAGGCTAGGGAGGCTTTAGATAAGCTGCAAATTGGCGTTCATGATGCCCCTGGTGACCGTAACCTTTATGACCAGTCCAAGATTGCTCTTGAGCACTATCTTCAGCTGCAAGGGAAACAACTCTCTTTACTACAGCAGAGAGCAAAGGCAACTTGGATTGCGGATGGTGATGAGAACACTCGATTTTATCACTCCCATGTCAATAAAAGGAAGAAGTTGAACAATATTTGGTTACTCTTAGATGACAATGGGGTCAGACTCACTGATCCTGAGGCTATACGAGACCATATCTTGTATTTCTACACGGGCCTCTTTGGCACCTCTCATCCCACTCTGCCAATTGACACATCCATCTTTGATTCTGCTCACCAAGTTACTACTGATATGAATACACTCCTTTCCAGATTGGTCACTAAAGAGGAGGTGAGGAAAGTGATATTCTCCATGGGAGACAGGAAAGCGCCGGGGCCTGATGGATTCAATGCTTATTTCTTCAAGAGCACTTGGGATATCACAGGGGACCTTATCTGGCAAGCTATTGATGAGTTCTTCCGGAATGGTCAAATCCTAAAACAGATCAATGCCACCGCAGTGACCCTTATCCCCAAGTTTGAAAACCCAATGAACATTAAGGATTTCAGGCCTATAGCTTGCTGCAATATCTTATATAAGATCCTTACGAAGATTCTCACTCAGAGATTGCAACATATGATGCCTCATCTGATTCTTGATAATCAAAGTGCCTTTGTGGAAGGGCGTCAACTCCATCACAATGTTCTCCTCACCCAGGAATTGATCAAAGGCTATGGCCAGCAAAATGTTTCCCCTAGATGCCTTCTGAAAATTGATATCCAAAAAGCTTATGATTCTATCAGTTGGAGCTTTTTACTCTCAGTTCTTCAGGCTTATGGCTTCAGTGACTGGTTCACCCATCGAGTCATGGTTTGTGTTACTACTGCCTCATTTTCTTTTAATATCAATGGCAAACTTGAGGGTCATCTCTTGGGGAAGAGAGGATTAAGACAGGGCGATCCGCTTAGTCCATATCTCTTTGTTCTATGTATGGATTACTTGACTCGCTTACTGCAGAAAGCAACAACCAATTCTAATTTCAAGTATCATCCCAAGTGTAAGAAACTGGGTATTATCCAGCTTGGCTTTGCTGATGATCTCATGGTATTCAGTAAGGCTGACCCGAAGTCCTTGCAGATTATTATGGATGTCCTCACGCAATTCTCCCAGGTGTCTGGCTTGCAGATAAACAGAGCTAAAAGCTCGATCTATTTCGGTGGCACCCCCGACTCTGTGAAAGGTACCCTTCTTCACATCACTGGATTCCAGGAAGGGTCATTCCCTTTCCGATACTTAGGCATTCCTCTAAATCCTAAACGCCTAAAGATCCATGAATTTGATCCCTTACTCACAAAGCTTGTGGGAAAAATCCAAGGATGGAGTATGAAAAAGTTGAGCTATGCTGGACGCCTCACACTACTCAAGTCTGTCCTACATAGTATTTATATGTTCTGGGCGCGTATCCTTCCCATCCCCGTGGGCATTATACAGAGGATAATGTGTATCTTTCGCAGTTTCCTTTGGTCCGGCTCTGATTTCAGCAGAAAGAGCTTGGTTGCGTGGAATTCCGTATGCCAGGACAGAGCTAATGGAGGCTTAAATTTCAAAGAACTTTTGTCATGGAATAAAAGTGCTATGGCATGTATTCTTCTGGACATAGCTCAATCCCCTACTGGCTCATTATGGCATAAATGGATTTACACTCACAAACTTCACCATACTGATATTTGGAATGTGCAAAGGAAAAGCGGCGATAGTCATTGGTGGGGGTCGCTACTAGCTCTGCGAGACGATCTTCACGTGCTTGATCCACATACCAATCTTGCTGACCTCCTCCAGCTGACTTACTCTCAACGGTTCGAGCACTTCTACTCAACTTTCTGGCCTTCTTCCCCTACTGTTCCTTGGGCTTCTTTAGTTTGGAACAAAATAGCTACTTCCCGGGATAACTTCTGTACCTGGCTGGCAGTTCTAGATCGACTCCCTACAAAGCATCGTCTGCACAAATGGGGGCTGGTTGGTGATGATATTTGCCCTCTCTGTCGGTCTGCCCCGGAAACTCGAGATCATGTCTTGTGCCAATGTCCGATTGCTCAGCAATTCCTGCATACTTTCTTAACTGCTATTAATGTATTTGATCCTGACCTCACTTTTGCAGGCTATATTGCTAAGTATTCCTGTGCTACAGGTCAAAATGGCATTACATTTCAGATCAAGGCAGCAATTTTCTGCTCTTGTATTGCTGCCTTATGGAAGTTGCGTAACGTAGTGGTTTTTGGTGAAGAGAACATCCATATCCCCAGCTACGTCACCTCTGTTGCGCAGGCCTTCGTCAGCCGGCTGAAACATAGATGCCCCATGGAAAACCGATCTACTAAGGCAGTGGTACGAGCGTTTCTAAGTATCTAATGCTTACAACTCTTTTGTCTTTGTTGCGCAGATTTATCTCTTGCTACTGGATGTATTGTGGCTGGCACTTAAGCCATTTCTCTACCCTGCAATGGCGTGAACTGGTTTGTGCCGTACCAGAATGCATCTGGTTTTGCTACCATCGATGCGTTCTGTTGCGTTTCTATCCTGCTCCCTCTTGGCGTTGATCGCATCTCCTCTCCCCCTGCCCTGCTCAGTTTTCGTTTTTTTTCTTTTCACTATTCTCTGCAAATTATCAGCTCGTTAGCACTTATGGTTGCCTGTTTTTTCTGTTTCCTGCTCGTATCTTGCTGCACTATTTCTTGTTGGTTGCAGATCCCTTGTTTTGCGCACAGGATGACGGCTACCGGAAGCCACAAATTTGCTAATGCTCTGATTCTCCTAAGGCTCTGATTCTTCCCACCTGTCTGTTGCTGATCGGCACCACTCTAATTCTGGTTCCCATTTTCCCGTTTTACTAATTTTGATCACTGGCTCTGCCTGCTTTGTTCCTATTTTGTCTGTGCAGGGTCCTATCTTGTGGAGGCTAGTGGCTGCATCTTAGGCCAGTCCATAGGGTGAGTTTCCTCTCTCTCAACTCATCCGTTATAGCCCGAAAGCTGTGAAACTCAAGGAATCATAACTCAATCTGAACCTTCTATCGAGTCAGAAGAAAGGTCGTGAACCTAGTTCATTGCCTTGAAGACTGATAGTTGCAAAGCCTTGTCGTCAACATTTAGATCACAGGGTTACCTGGAGTCTAATAGGCTAGATACACAGAAGGGTGTGATTTAAAGCTTCATGGATCATAGTACTGTACTAGAGTCCATTAGCTTGTCCCTACGAGGTCTTCTTTCACTAGCTACACTGGCTAGCTGAAGCTTTCCTTTTGTCATGATATTTTACGAGATATGTACCCATTGGGGTATGCCCCTCTCAAACATGTACAAAACTTGGGCTTAATGGATTTTAATTGCTTCAAAAAAAAAAAAACACTAAAATTTCAACTTCTCTACTCTAAAAGCTGAGAATTGCTTTTTTTCAGCAATTGCAAACACTCACTTAGAGAGCTGGAAATGGCTAGAAGATATTTTATAAGCTGCAAAGTAGCTGTGTTCTTTTTTTATAGGCAGCTGATGATAAGCAATAAACTGCGCTAATTAAATGATTGATTTTATAAGGAATAATTTGAAACAGTCAAGTTAAGGTAGCTATCTAGATGCACTCTTACTTCATTGATTCTGCTGGCACTTATGGAGAATATTTATCTGCCATTACTATGCAACTTGGAGAGTACAAGGATTTTTGCCAGTTGAGACACTTTTAAAGACCTATAATGGCACTTTTAAGTGCCGGCATAGGTAGTACCGGCTGTTGGCCAAGTGCCGCCGGAGCGCCGGCCATGGGGCCGCCGGCAAAGGGTCCTGGCACCTTTGGCCGCTAGCCGGTACAGGTGGTGACCTATGCCGGCACTTAAAAGTGCCATCATAGGGTGCCTATGATGGCAATTTGAAGAGCCAGCATAGGCTTCATGCTACTGTGGCTAAATTAAGTGCCAGGATAGGTGTGCGAGGGTTTAGGATTTAGTGCCCCGGTTATGGCACTTATAAGAGCCAGCATAGCAATAGAGCTATCAAGGCATTTATAAGTGCCGGCATAGGACACTTAATATAAAAAAAAAAAAAAAGAGGGTAAAAGAACCCTAATAAAAGTGTGCTCATACAGCAGCAGATCACCATGAAATGATGTAATCAGGAATTACAATTCAACAATAGCTCCTAATCCTACAACAATCAACTCTACTATACGTACATTTCGTTCAGTTTCCATTCCAGGCACATGTTTCCAAACATCGAAAACAAGACAAAACATTCATAATCACTTGAGAATCATGAGATATGCCGACATAATCACTTGTGCTAATATCCAAGTATTAGTCACATGGAACACAAAAAATACAAGAAAGATTGATCTAATTCTATTGAACAAAAAGCTGACTTACAAGCGCATATCCCAGTGTACCACTCAGCCCAACCCAGATAATTGGCTGTCAAAACATCAAATGAAGTTTCTTATCAGCCTGAGAATAACTAGAGTAGGCCTTCAAGAACAATATCAATTATCAAGTGGCAAAAAATTCACATAAATACGGATTCTTTAGCTACTTCCTATCTGGTTTACAGAAATACAGGTCTCAGACTCAAGAGTAGATGGAACTCAGTAATCTAGATGCGCACGTTGTGCACACGGCCCACTCCGAAAACATGCTAGATGAGCAAAAAAGTAAAATCAGGTACAACAAGAATCATGCGAAAAAGGATACATTTGCACTATGCTGATAATGGCGCCAAACAAACCCAAGAATCCCATCAACTCGACCCTATCAGCACTTTTAACAAAATACTCCTGCACAAAGCTTGAAAACGGATCAGGTTAAACATGTCGATTGATACCCAGTCAATTGAGCTCTAGAGTTAAATAAATATCAGGTTTGAAATTATCATATATGAAAAGAACCAAGATAATTACAGCCTCTCCTGATAATGTCAGCACTTGGAACATTGAAGGCCTCGGATAGGACCTCCATGAGCAAGTGTCTTTCTGAGCACATGCTGCAAATAAAGAAACACAAGTTAACACCAATGTAAGCAAATAAAGGAAGTTCTGAAGCAGCCGGACAAATTAGATTTATGCCAAAACAGATGAAATACAAAGAATATGACCTTCTCCAATACTGTTGAAACGGTTTTTTTTTTTTGTTGTTGCAATTTTCATGCTTTCTATACTCTGCTTCTTCTAGGCAACAAGCTCATTTATTTCTTCCAATCATTGACCAGTGAAGGCATATTCTTGGAAAGAAAGTTCATTTACTTCTATTAATTGATAGTTCATTCACTTCTTCATCATAGATACTAGTTCATTCACTTCTTCCAATCATTGATAGTTCATATATTCATAAGCTAATAAAGGATGCGGAGTTAATATAAACTGGGTTCTGAACCTGCTGATCCCTATGCCAGTGCAGTTCCCTCACAAACTTCTCATCTAATGCCGGATGAGTTTCTCTTTCGTTGAAGACTAAAAATGCCCTCAATGACTCCATACTAGGTACCTTATCGAAACACGGAAACATGACTTCAAACATCCAAATTCAGCTTGTTCAGAAACTTCAACTTACAATAGTAATAAAACGAAACACAATTTCCTATCTCATCTGGAATTTGACCACTAAGCTTGTTACCTTGAAAAA
>JAQRGC012280782.1:0-11201 GCA_028659135.1 Plantago lanceolata
GGTGTAACACGTCATATATTTCATACTCTAGATAAATTCCGACTTTTCTACCAACCTTATGTGTAGTTGTTAGTGTAGTAGACTGTAGACATGCACATAAGGTTGAGTGTTCGGAGGTAAGTCATCATTTCTATTTTAACTCTTATCAGAGTCAAACCCAATATTACAATCGAATTTCACGAATGTTATGTCGACAAGGAACTTCCTTATTTAAACAAAAGATTTTCCACCAAAATTGGTCTCCGAATACATAAAACATATTTTCACATCCTAAAACTTGTATAATGTAATCGACATAAGTCCTTGTGCATCTAATTAAACTGGATCATGCTCCTCGTAAAGATACATGGTTACTTATAAAGAGCCAATTTGATTAAAAAAAAAGAAAAGAAATATACAAACAAAAGCATGTAATAACGTTGTTGGTAAAGCCGGTAATTCCGCAACATTGTATGTTGTGTGTCCAATAGTTGCAGCGATAGAACGAATGACTTATCCATACTCATTAGTCATTACGATAAAGACAACCCAGACCTGCGGATCCGGAGTTACCTATCGTGCCCTATCCATATTCAAAGCCACGAATCAGATCAAAAGACGTTGACCATCTATATCCATCATAATGATCAACTCGAAAAAAAAAGATTCAAAACCGATCCTCCTTTATATCTTGAAAATATTTGTTGTTTTAACTTTTAACGTCTTGGATTCACGAAATATTTGGTACTTTGAACATTTTTATACCTTTACCTTCCAAATTTATCATTCAGTCTTCAATTGCCTTCATAGGACTAAAATGACAATTTAATGAAATTTTCTTTCCCATTATAGAAATACTTAAAAATCAAAAAAGAACAAAGAAATAAAAAAAAGTCAAAGCCAATATTACATTTACCCTCATTATAATTACGCGTCATAATAATTACTACTAATAACGATAAAGAAAATTTACCATAAAATTCCCATTTGAATGCAAGAAAATCACCTAATTTTATGGTAATCAGATTCAGATCTCACTCACTCAGTCACTCACCCTCTGTTTTTAGCTGTACACATTTACTTTTACCATGAAGTTAATCCATACACAGAAGTTAATTATCCTAATTGAAAAATATTTACTGCTCCCCTCCACTTTCAGAATCAGTCCTCCATTTATTACTGTAGTTATTACTACTATTATTATCTTCTCCATTGACAGACTGGGTAAAAGTAAACACCGCGTTGTATATATACACAACAGTGCTGCTCTGTATCTGTCAATAATTTTCCCATCCTCTTCAAAATTGAACCCAAAACCCTTTCTCTCTCTACCTTTCCTTTTCTCTCTCTAAAAATGCATCAACATTATTAGTACTCCCAGCACTGTATACGCGTTAACCCCATTCCTCTTCTTCTTCTCCATTAATCAACAAGAACAAGAAAAATGCATTCCCAATAGCTCCTTCTCCACTCACAAACCAACAAACACAGAAAAAAAAAAGAAGAATCATCAGCAATGGTTTGTTCGGATTCAAGATTAGTCTCAGCCGTGGGAATCTTCATCCTCCTGTTCATCTACTCGCCGTCGATTTGCTTCGGGATCCGTTCATTCCCAAACGACGCCGCGCCGACGGACTTCAACGTCAACACCCTCTTCAGATTCTCCGAAGCCCCGGAATACAGAAACGGCGTCGATTGCCCAGCCTCGCCGTCGTCGCTGCCCGGCCCGGTGACGACATGCGATCCATCTCTGGTCCACGTGGCAATGACTCTCGATTCGGAGTACCTCCGCGGGTCAATGGCGGCGGTACACTCGGTTCTCCGCCACGCGTCATGTCCTGAGCAGGTTTTCTTTCATTTCATTGCGGCTGAGTTTGACCCGGCCAGCCCGCGGGTCCTGACCCGGCTCGTTCGGTCTATTTTTCCGTCTCTCAACTTCAAGGTCTACATTTTCCGTGAGGACACGGTCATCAATCTCATCTCGTCATCGATCCGGTCGGCTCTCGAGAACCCGTTAAACTACGCCCGGAACTATCTGGGCGATATAATCGACCCGTGTGTGAAGCGGGTCATTTATCTGGATTCGGATCTTATTCTAGTAGACGACGTGTTCAAGCTCTGGGAAGTGGAGCTAACAAAGGGTCGAATCATCGGGGCGCCCGAGTACTGTCACGCGAATTTCACAAAGTACTTTACCGAGAATTTCTGGTCCGACCCGGTTCTCAGTCGGGTATTCGGGTCGAGGAACCCGTGTTACTTCAACACTGGCGTGATGGTCATAGATTTGGAGAAGTGGAGAGAGGGGCATTATCGGAAGAAGATAGAGAATTGGATGGAAATGCAGAGAAAGAAAAGGATATACGATCTGGGTTCGTTACCGCCCTTCTTGCTGGTCTTCGGCGGTGACGTGGAGCCGATTGACCACAGGTGGAACCAGCACGGCTTAGGTGGCGACAACGTGGCGGGGTCCTGTAGGGCGATGCACCCTGGTCCAGTGAGCCTGCTGCACTGGAGTGGCAAGGGTAAGCCTTGGGTTAGGCTCGATGAGAAGCGGCCTTGTCCGTTGGATTATTTGTGGAAGCCGTACGATTTGTTTAATAGGGTTGTTAAGGTGCAACATTTGCAGCGTAATGAACAACAGATCATAATGGGGGTAGAGTACAACAATTACTTCATTTGATTGGTGGATTTTTTTTTTTTTAATTTTCGATTTTCTTTTTCTAGTAGTTGTTACTTGCTTCATTCTTTTGGGGTGGGTGTACAGATGAAGGTAGCACCATGATGATTGATTCTTTTGTAAGTCTGTGTTTGGCTGGGGTAAAATTGATTGATGATGGATTTCAAAGAAAAGAATTTGTTGCTAGTAGTGGTTATGTTGTTACCTAATGTAACTTGATTGGAGGTTCCTTTGGATTCAATTTGAAGGGAGAAAAAAGGGACCAATTTTGGGCTCTTGCAATTCTTGTTCTTGTTGTTGTATCATGTAGTATGACTTGTATTGAATCATCACATCTTGTTATCAATGAAGTCGTTATTTGTCCTGATTGAATGTCTCGATTTTTCAGCTCACTGTTTAAAAACAAATTCGATTTAATTAGTGTCGGTTGCACAAAACTTATGAGGTAAGGTTTGGGGAAGAGTTGGTTCAACTTTCACATCTAATGATGTAAAGAATAAGAGATAAAGACAGGATTAGGGCCAATAAAAATGGGACATGGGCAAACTGTGCTTTAGTATAGAAAGGTTACAAGGAGAAAAGGTTGTTGTCATAATAGATGTATGATTGTGAAGTTGACAATGATTTAGTAAAGCTAAGCTCTTTTTAATTAGTTTAAATTAGATTTGGTGTTAAGCTGTAAAGTTAGGAATGGAAGGTTAAGTACAGCTCATGTAGCTTTAAGTCACTTTATTCTAGAACCATCTGTGGTTACGTGCTGGCTTAGGCTCGTTAATATTCGCCTAATTGTAACATAATGATGTGTTGTTGGTTTATACACTTGGCGGTTTTGTTTGTTAGAGTACCGAATTTACACCTGGAAAATTCAAATTGGACTTGTGTTTTGGTTGCTAATGGAATATTCGGGTCATCAATTTACGTAGATGAAGCCTGTAATATTCGACTCTTGCCCTGTGTGGCTTGCTCCTGTTTTGCTCTCTGAATTACCGTCTGTAACGCTGCGCATAGCTACTGTGCGAGCCGTGCCGGTTAGCTCTTACTCTGATCTTTCTTAAGCTTTGTTCTCTTCACTTAAATTGAATCGAACATAATTTCACTGAAAATAATGAAATTTAAAATGAAGATAATAGTGTTAAAAAAACTAATAACCATAACTATGATGCAAGTATTTGCTGTCATCCAAGAGTTGTTTGTTAGCCAGTGGATCGGGCAGGCACAGGCTCGTGTTATGTTATGTTATTATCGGCGGGCATAATAAATAGGATGGCAGGTTCACAACATAAAATTGGGAAACAACAAACAGGGATCCTATGACCATTCTAGGCCACCTCTCATCTTTATTGTATTTGGTTTCACTGACATTAGAAGTTTATACTGTATTTATTATATTTTCACTGTTTTTTTATTTTTCAAGTCGTACAATATTATACTTCTAAAGATAGAAAAAATAATGTTGAAAATCTATAACCGTTACCATTTAATCGTTCACTAGATAAAATTACAGGTCAAATGATACATTGAAAACTACGACATAGAAGTTAAACTGCACTTATGTACACACATAAGTCATAATAACACAAATTTACAGGTAAAACTAAGCATGTAATGATCGTAATACTAGTACTCCACTAAGCATGGTAAGTTCGTGAAGTGGACTTACTAGAGTACTATTATGAAACTACATTTTAGTACTAGTAATACGGCCACTCCATTAGTTTCTAGGTACACAAAATAGACAATCACCTGGTCAAATGTTCGGGCCAGTTGTCGTATGTCCTGTAAAAGTCCCTAATGCGGGAGAAACTGATGGAGTAGACGACCGTACTCGAGATTTGACATAGTGGGAGGTTTTACTTCCCTTTTGTATGTTTGGGCACTAAGCCCATTGGTTGCGTGATCTTCTAGACTTTAATTTGTATTTTAAGACCGTCAGGTTAATTTTCTCGGTCCATAATTCTTGTTGAACATTTGGAATCTATTGGAGTAGTCAAAACCTTAACAAACTATAAATTGACCCATTAAGTCTTAAAATTTGTAGTTTGACTCATTCTCATACTTTTCAAGAATTATATTTGGAATCCCCAACTTTTCTCTCCGGTCTAAAACTTAACGAATTTACCCTTTAACAAAAACAAATCACCGTTCTTTTCATATTCAAGTCTCTATTACAAATCTCTGTTACAAAGTTACAGTATGATTGTTTCGACTTTGCAGTTTAGGTAAGATTTACTTGTGAGTATATTATCGACATGTTCATGATCTTTAATGCTTAATCTTTTAAGTAGTCCAATGTAAGGATGATGAGAACCTTATGTGAGTGTTCGACAAATCAATAGACCAGTTCGATTGAATGTCTTGAAACCGAATCAATGAATTTATGCGAAATGTCCAGTTCAAATTGAGAATGGAGTAACTATAGAGTAAAGTATTCTATAAGAAGAATGGGCAAAACAAGAAGAGATTTGCAATAGGCATAATGTCACGGGTTCACATGGCACAACCTGTCAAATATAGCAAGTGACGAATTTAGAATTAGTTGAGTTTTATGGGTGTGCGTTGAGATTACGTGAATTAGCATTTGGCCTTGAATTCCTCATCATTTTGGTGGCCTCTGTATGTATTAATGTATGTATCTTCACATGGTTTGCCGTATAAGTTGAGGTGAACTGTTAATTTAAGTCTTGTTGCTAAATGTTTATGTGAATGAATCAGAGTATCAGAGAATCGGATTCTAATTTTGTGATCATTGGACGCCAAGAATAATCAACTTATCATATACTTACTGTACATATTCTTCCTGTTGTTTTTTGTTACTTACTTGCAGTCTCTTATCTTGTTCCTATAGGCCAAAGATTATGATTCGCCAGGAAAGACTACCACGATCTCTCATTCTCTCTAGTTTACGAAGAGAGGCCGAATTACTTTTCAATTTATGACCGGGAATATGTCTTTCTAGATTGACGGAGATACATATGTTAGAAATATACTGGGTATCGCCGCACCTTGCATTTACAAAACGGGACAGAGTTCCTCACCTTTTTGCAAATTTTCGCCTGACAATAATGTGGTACATAAAAGAACTTGATCATTTTAGTTGAAAACAAGTGTAAGGCTATGTTCGTTTCATTTAAGGAACTGAATGAATGAAGGTGCATCGAATCGAATTGAACTTATTTGTAATATAAAAAACAAATAAATAAATTTAAACTGGACGAGTTTAAATTAAATTAAATTGAAATTAATGAGTTCTCAAACGAAAAGAATGCAAAGTCTCACAAGGGATGGTCCATTTTTAAGTCATAAAGGGACATGACTCATTTTGGAGCTGCGACAATGGTGGTCAATTTTTTTCTAATTTTTTTTTGCAAAAAGCTCCATAAAGTTCTATTAATCACATTAATGAATCCGAATTTTGTGTTGTTTTTAATTGGGTTGCTTTGTAATTACTATAAATATGTCTTTAGTGTTCCTCTTTAAGAGGCGTCCCTTAGGAGACGCACTACGAAAAGAATAGAGCTTAAGCGATTTATTACTGCAGAAAATGTTTTGTCATGGGATGGCTCATTCCGAGATAACTCACTTGGGCTGCAATAGAACGGATAGGCAATTGAGATTTGACACACCAAAATAGCCCATTAGCACGCTGTCAAAGCATGGGCAGTTGGCTACAAGGCCCACAACTCGAACCTCTCTGTTTACTTTTGGGCTTAAGGCCGATGGGGTAGGTGTGGGCCGGATTTTGTCCCTCTCTTATCTTGTAAGAACAGGTTCTGGTACCAAAATTTGTAACCTTTGCTTGATAATCATAATATAGAGACAGTTAGTGTTGCAGATGAATCCCGAACGACTCGAGGAGGTGAGATATATCTAGAGTGTGACGAACACGGGGCCTGAATTCAAGGTTGTCTGCTGCGTTGTAACGCAAGCATGCTGGTATTCCCGGTCTCTTGTGTCGATTGGGGCAACTCTTGCTACCAGTAGTAGAGGTAAACCTTTTCTGCTATGCAGTGCAAGTGCTGTGCATATTGCTCCTTATAGCTCTAGCTTTTTGTTGTTTTCACAAGTTGGCTAACATTTAGATGATATATCATATATGCACTCTGCATCAGCTGGTATATTAGAAGAACTAGAAACAAAAGTATTAACAATGGATTATATAACAGGAAAAATAGCCAAGTAAAGAGAGCAATGAACCATATCATATAAAGAATAGAAATGTTGCCTTTTCATGCAACAAGAATGACAGTGAGACAGGATCTTACACTTGAAACCAATCTCAATAACAAAAAGAAAGGAAAAAAAAAAAAAAAACATATGTGCTTTACATGTACAAAACTCAAATCCATTTCTCATCACCTTGTATTCGTACTCTCGTCATCTGAGTCACTGGAGCTGCTCTTCGAACTGTCTGACATGAAATTCGCTGGCAGTTTTGGGAACCTAAACACTCTAGGAGACTCGGGCGGCGATTGTGATGATGATGATGATCCGGCAACATTTGATGTATTATTAACAGGTTTCCTATTCTGCACATCTCTTGCAATGTCAATGCAGACCTTATCGACCATTCCAAGAAAATCTCTAACTATCACGAATAACTGGAACTGATTAGTGTTCGCCCCTCTATCTTTCGAAGATCCTGCTTGGTAGTAATCTCTTGTTTTCCTTACAAGCTCCATTACTCTTGTCTGCTCTTCCTTCACTACTCCTATCTCCAGTTTTGCTGTATCCAGAAATCCATTCATCTCCCGTGCAAATCCGCCTTCTTCTTGCTCTACTACTCTTCGTGTTTCATTCACTTGTACAGCTAACGACGAGATTGTTTTAACAAGAAGGTCGTAATCCAATACTGCTGCCTTCTTGACGTTCGTAAATTCACCACTTAGGCCACCAATTACTGGCAAACCAAGCATCATGTATTCCTTTTCTCTTTCATCTTTTGAGACTGAGTTATCTGAATTTTGGTTTCCGCTCCCTACATTTCGGCTACTTGTTCTGCTCATGCTCCGGCTTCTGTTAAGAACACACCGTTTCCCCTCTGCACGAACGACTTCTTGAACAACAAACTGAAGCAGCGTTGTTTTCCCATCAGAGCTTTTAACATCTGATAGTTTCCTGAGTGCCGTAAGATTAAACGCTTGTGCATTTCCTCTTGATGTTCCTGCATTTAACCGGTTCCCAGCCTTGAGGACCGCTTCCAGAAGTTTCAAGAACAGCCCTCGAGTTCTTAGTTCATTACAGGCTGACTCAAGTGATTGTAAGGACTCCTTGACATGTGTAACCTCTGAATCATAGTTTGATCTGAATGACATCGCATTGAAACGAATAAATGCTGACGGAACTGTTTTGAGGAGATGATAAAGAAAGGATTCGGCATCAGCAAGTCTTGTGGGATCACCATCGAACGCTAGGATTTGAGACACTTCTTCATCTGAAGGAGCTATTCTTGCAAGTTTTTCTAGAGTGTCTGCATCTAGGCCTCGTCCTTCAATCAGCGCATCGATGATTTCTCTGTGAGAGATGCCAAGAGACTTGAGGACAATTGCTGTGTTCTGTGATTTTTTGGTGTCAAGGATGAAAATCGGCAAAGGGGGGCCTGATTTATCTCCAGTTGGAGTGTCACCTCGAGGAGATTTTCTACTTGTGGCAACAGTTCCAAAAAGTGCTTCCATAAGATCACCATCAAACCTGCACTCAGATTACAAGAATTGCAATACATGAGACATCATATAAAATAAACATCAGTAGAGATACAGATATCAGAAATTGAAACCAACATCAATCCAATTTCTGCAGAAGGCTTATCGCCTAATTCTACCTTAACATAACACTAAACTTATCCACTTGATCGACGTTCAAGTATTACAGTGTAGGGACGTTTATACATATCGATATCAAAATCACAATAATTTCTCTACAAGCTTAAAACGAACCAACAAGTAACTAAACAAACTTAAAAAAATAACATTGTTACAGGTAGCAATATAAACTCTACAATCTTAAAGCGGACTAGCAATAAACAAACTTATAAGAATGACAGACATTATTAGAGGTAGCAATATGATCAAGACAGTTCACAGTTCCATTTCTCTGTACAATCTGGTGACCGACGTTGAACAACAACACATCAACAAAAACAACACCATCTCACAAAGGGTTCACAAGGACTAATCTCCACTGTCTATCCAAGCAACAGACAAATACAATCCAATGGTCACTGAAAGACGTGATGATTCATACGTTTAAGCACATGTACTACTATACTAGTTGCATCTATTTTAGCTGTTTAACTTATTTCTACTGTAATTGGTAAGCTAGATCAATTACCAGCTTTAGCACTTGTTTTCTGCACTATAAGTAGGTACCATGTAATGTCCCTTTTGCTTTGCATGTAGTGAAGTTCTAGTCTTAACATAATTCACCTACATACTTCTCCATTTCTCCCTTTCTTCCATTTTCATCTACATTCCAATCCGAGAAATGACTAAAAATAGGCAGGAAAATTGACATAACACTGATAGAGATAGCAATAGCACAACTGCACAAGTCTTAGCACTTCACCAGGCATCACATTGCAAAATCCAAAGCTCCCAAATTGCACATAAGCTAGTACACCGTTACTTCAACACCAACTAATCAAACTTAACTGGAAATAGAGTAGAATGCAATGAACTTACTGGAAAGAACCCTTGTCAAGTTTGTCCCACACCATGGAATGCTTCATATTCGGATTCACCTTATCCCAATGCAATGGCTTCAGCTTCACCTGTCCATCTCCCTTGCTCGATTCGCCTTCCGACGAACTCTTGCTCGGCATTGGTGCCCGGGGAATCGAAGCTGGAACTGCCGCAGTGCCTGCTCGCAACAAATAATTCTAGTTATTCACTTCACAAAGACTAAATGTTTTTACTTTTAATTTTCTAAAAATATAGACCAGCTAACTTACTATTCGGTGGCGGAGGTGGAGGCGGAGCAGGACCTTTCGGAGGCGGTTTCTCCTTCGAAACCGCCGCCAAAGCCACCGGTGGCGGCAGTCGCGGAGGCGGCGGCGGCACCGGTGGTAAAGTAGTTGACATTTTGGCCATCTCAACAACCGAACCCTGCCTCTCTACAGCCTTAAACGAACCAATCGGCGGCCTATTGAACTGACCAGAATCTTGTCTATTATTGTCAACCCAAAGAGGACTCTGTGAAGTCGAAGACTTTCCCCGCAGCAAAGGTAATTCTTGCACAGGCGGATCAAACCTCTTCCCTTTCCCACTAACAGTTCTCTTCTCTCCCTCATGATCATGATCATTTTCATCTCTGAGCTTCTTATACTCCTGTTTCTTGAAACTCTCTCTGATACTACCCTCCTCGAGTTTCCTCCAGTATAGAACATCCAGTCCATCCTCATCGACGATCACTCCCTTTATATTACCATCCACACGGACAAAGTTTTCATCCTGAGGCCGAAAAACCGGAAACTGTGTGTTGTTGTTGTTGTTAATGTTGTTCGAGTCTACGGGAGGAGGATGGAGAACAGTCCCATCTCGGGCGCGCTTTCTGCGTGATCTCTGCAACAAGAGAAAGAAGAGCAGGGCTGATAACACCAGAGTGCTGGCAGCTGTTATGCCGATGGCTCGGCCGACTGCGGCGCGTGTGGAGGGGGGTGAGGATGTGGTGGGTGGGGGTTGGGTGGTGGGTGGTAAAGGGACGCTGACGGGGTTGTCGACCGGTGGCGGGGGCGAAAAGACGGGTGGGAGAGGGAGGGAGAAGGGGTAGGTTGTTTGGATGTTTTGTTGAGAGAGAGAGATGGGGAGTGAAGAGATGATTATGAGGATGGTGGTGAGCTGGAAAATGGTAGTGGTAGCCATGGAAATGGTGATGTTGTGGGGAGAATTTGAGTTAAATGAGGTTTTCTGATCATTTCTTGTTTTTTCTTGTGGTTTTGTTCCTTTTGCTACTACTACTGCTTCTTCTTGATGCCTTTATTTGTTGATTAGCTGAAACTTTCAAAGGAGAGCAGTTGTGCTTGTTTTGGTACTTATATTTATTAGGCTAATTTGCACTAACATCCTTCAAGTATGCTTTGACTAAGATACATCCCCATAATTAATTTATGTAATTTTAAACACTCATGAATTAATGAATTACCCCTTTTTTTCTTCTTTTTTGTTAACGTTAGCATGATCTTAAGTTACATAAGAGATTAAAATTTTGAAAGTGTATAGAAATTAGGTAAGTATAAATCTGAATAAGAAATGCGAAAATAACCGTAATCCATTCATGTATTGTTTCAACTCTATAAATGTAGTTTAAATTCAAAAATATTAATGAATTTTTAAAATTTTGATTGATTATATGTATTGTGCGAGGGTACTAGCTTAGAAAATAATCATAGGTTTGAATATTTTAGAATTGATAAACGTGCGATAATCATGGTAATAATCTTTATTTTGCTCGTTTTTCAATTCGAATTTTTTTCCTTTAATTGAATGTTACTTTATCTATATATACCAAATTCAATTCACTTTCAACGTATATTTTTCTAATAATTAATCAT
>JAQRGC012280783.1:0-10776 GCA_028659135.1 Plantago lanceolata
GGTGTAACACGTCATATATTTCATACTCTAGATAAATTCCGACTTTTCTACCAACCTTATGTGTAGTTGTTAGTGTAGTAGACTGTAGACATGCACATAAGGTTGAGTGTTCGGAGGTAAGTCATCATTTCTATTTTAACTCTTATCAGAGTCAAACCCAATATTACAATCGAATTTCACGAATGTTATGTCGACAAGGAACTTCCTTATTTAAACAAAAGATTTTCCACCAAAATTGGTCTCCGAATACATAAAACATATTTTCACATCCTAAAACTTGTATAATGTAATCGACATAAGTCCTTGTGCATCTAATTAAACTGGATCATGCTCCTCGTAAAGATACATGGTTACTTATAAAGAGCCAATTTGATTAAAAAAAAAGAAAAGAAATATACAAACAAAAGCATGTAATAACGTTGTTGGTAAAGCCGGTAATTCCGCAACATTGTATGTTGTGTGTCCAATAGTTGCAGCGATAGAACGAATGACTTATCCATACTCATTAGTCATTACGATAAAGACAACCCAGACCTGCGGATCCGGAGTTACCTATCGTGCCCTATCCATATTCAAAGCCACGAATCAGATCAAAAGACGTTGACCATCTATATCCATCATAATGATCAACTCGAAAAAAAAAGATTCAAAACCGATCCTCCTTTATATCTTGAAAATATTTGTTGTTTTAACTTTTAACGTCTTGGATTCACGAAATATTTGGTACTTTGAACATTTTTATACCTTTACCTTCCAAATTTATCATTCAGTCTTCAATTGCCTTCATAGGACTAAAATGACAATTTAATGAAATTTTCTTTCCCATTATAGAAATACTTAAAAATCAAAAAAGAACAAAGAAATAAAAAAAAGTCAAAGCCAATATTACATTTACCCTCATTATAATTACGCGTCATAATAATTACTACTAATAACGATAAAGAAAATTTACCATAAAATTCCCATTTGAATGCAAGAAAATCACCTAATTTTATGGTAATCAGATTCAGATCTCACTCACTCAGTCACTCACCCTCTGTTTTTAGCTGTACACATTTACTTTTACCATGAAGTTAATCCATACACAGAAGTTAATTATCCTAATTGAAAAATATTTACTGCTCCCCTCCACTTTCAGAATCAGTCCTCCATTTATTACTGTAGTTATTACTACTATTATTATCTTCTCCATTGACAGACTGGGTAAAAGTAAACACCGCGTTGTATATATACACAACAGTGCTGCTCTGTATCTGTCAATAATTTTCCCATCCTCTTCAAAATTGAACCCAAAACCCTTTCTCTCTCTACCTTTCCTTTTCTCTCTCTAAAAATGCATCAACATTATTAGTACTCCCAGCACTGTATACGCGTTAACCCCATTCCTCTTCTTCTTCTCCATTAATCAACAAGAACAAGAAAAATGCATTCCCAATAGCTCCTTCTCCACTCACAAACCAACAAACACAGAAAAAAAAAAGAAGAATCATCAGCAATGGTTTGTTCGGATTCAAGATTAGTCTCAGCCGTGGGAATCTTCATCCTCCTGTTCATCTACTCGCCGTCGATTTGCTTCGGGATCCGTTCATTCCCAAACGACGCCGCGCCGACGGACTTCAACGTCAACACCCTCTTCAGATTCTCCGAAGCCCCGGAATACAGAAACGGCGTCGATTGCCCAGCCTCGCCGTCGTCGCTGCCCGGCCCGGTGACGACATGCGATCCATCTCTGGTCCACGTGGCAATGACTCTCGATTCGGAGTACCTCCGCGGGTCAATGGCGGCGGTACACTCGGTTCTCCGCCACGCGTCATGTCCTGAGCAGGTTTTCTTTCATTTCATTGCGGCTGAGTTTGACCCGGCCAGCCCGCGGGTCCTGACCCGGCTCGTTCGGTCTATTTTTCCGTCTCTCAACTTCAAGGTCTACATTTTCCGTGAGGACACGGTCATCAATCTCATCTCGTCATCGATCCGGTCGGCTCTCGAGAACCCGTTAAACTACGCCCGGAACTATCTGGGCGATATAATCGACCCGTGTGTGAAGCGGGTCATTTATCTGGATTCGGATCTTATTCTAGTAGACGACGTGTTCAAGCTCTGGGAAGTGGAGCTAACAAAGGGTCGAATCATCGGGGCGCCCGAGTACTGTCACGCGAATTTCACAAAGTACTTTACCGAGAATTTCTGGTCCGACCCGGTTCTCAGTCGGGTATTCGGGTCGAGGAACCCGTGTTACTTCAACACTGGCGTGATGGTCATAGATTTGGAGAAGTGGAGAGAGGGGCATTATCGGAAGAAGATAGAGAATTGGATGGAAATGCAGAGAAAGAAAAGGATATACGATCTGGGTTCGTTACCGCCCTTCTTGCTGGTCTTCGGCGGTGACGTGGAGCCGATTGACCACAGGTGGAACCAGCACGGCTTAGGTGGCGACAACGTGGCGGGGTCCTGTAGGGCGATGCACCCTGGTCCAGTGAGCCTGCTGCACTGGAGTGGCAAGGGTAAGCCTTGGGTTAGGCTCGATGAGAAGCGGCCTTGTCCGTTGGATTATTTGTGGAAGCCGTACGATTTGTTTAATAGGGTTGTTAAGGTGCAACATTTGCAGCGTAATGAACAACAGATCATAATGGGGGTAGAGTACAACAATTACTTCATTTGATTGGTGGATTTTTTTTTTTTTAATTTTCGATTTTCTTTTTCTAGTAGTTGTTACTTGCTTCATTCTTTTGGGGTGGGTGTACAGATGAAGGTAGCACCATGATGATTGATTCTTTTGTAAGTCTGTGTTTGGCTGGGGTAAAATTGATTGATGATGGATTTCAAAGAAAAGAATTTGTTGCTAGTAGTGGTTATGTTGTTACCTAATGTAACTTGATTGGAGGTTCCTTTGGATTCAATTTGAAGGGAGAAAAAAGGGACCAATTTTGGGCTCTTGCAATTCTTGTTCTTGTTGTTGTATCATGTAGTATGACTTGTATTGAATCATCACATCTTGTTATCAATGAAGTCGTTATTTGTCCTGATTGAATGTCTCGATTTTTCAGCTCACTGTTTAAAAACAAATTCGATTTAATTAGTGTCGGTTGCACAAAACTTATGAGGTAAGGTTTGGGGAAGAGTTGGTTCAACTTTCACATCTAATGATGTAAAGAATAAGAGATAAAGACAGGATTAGGGCCAATAAAAATGGGACATGGGCAAACTGTGCTTTAGTATAGAAAGGTTACAAGGAGAAAAGGTTGTTGTCATAATAGATGTATGATTGTGAAGTTGACAATGATTTAGTAAAGCTAAGCTCTTTTTAATTAGTTTAAATTAGATTTGGTGTTAAGCTGTAAAGTTAGGAATGGAAGGTTAAGTACAGCTCATGTAGCTTTAAGTCACTTTATTCTAGAACCATCTGTGGTTACGTGCTGGCTTAGGCTCGTTAATATTCGCCTAATTGTAACATAATGATGTGTTGTTGGTTTATACACTTGGCGGTTTTGTTTGTTAGAGTACCGAATTTACACCTGGAAAATTCAAATTGGACTTGTGTTTTGGTTGCTAATGGAATATTCGGGTCATCAATTTACGTAGATGAAGCCTGTAATATTCGACTCTTGCCCTGTGTGGCTTGCTCCTGTTTTGCTCTCTGAATTACCGTCTGTAACGCTGCGCATAGCTACTGTGCGAGCCGTGCCGGTTAGCTCTTACTCTGATCTTTCTTAAGCTTTGTTCTCTTCACTTAAATTGAATCGAACATAATTTCACTGAAAATAATGAAATTTAAAATGAAGATAATAGTGTTAAAAAAACTAATAACCATAACTATGATGCAAGTATTTGCTGTCATCCAAGAGTTGTTTGTTAGCCAGTGGATCGGGCAGGCACAGGCTCGTGTTATGTTATGTTATTATCGGCGGGCATAATAAATAGGATGGCAGGTTCACAACATAAAATTGGGAAACAACAAACAGGGATCCTATGACCATTCTAGGCCACCTCTCATCTTTATTGTATTTGGTTTCACTGACATTAGAAGTTTATACTGTATTTATTATATTTTCACTGTTTTTTTATTTTTCAAGTCGTACAATATTATACTTCTAAAGATAGAAAAAATAATGTTGAAAATCTATAACCGTTACCATTTAATCGTTCACTAGATAAAATTACAGGTCAAATGATACATTGAAAACTACGACATAGAAGTTAAACTGCACTTATGTACACACATAAGTCATAATAACACAAATTTACAGGTAAAACTAAGCATGTAATGATCGTAATACTAGTACTCCACTAAGCATGGTAAGTTCGTGAAGTGGACTTACTAGAGTACTATTATGAAACTACATTTTAGTACTAGTAATACGGCCACTCCATTAGTTTCTAGGTACACAAAATAGACAATCACCTGGTCAAATGTTCGGGCCAGTTGTCGTATGTCCTGTAAAAGTCCCTAATGCGGGAGAAACTGATGGAGTAGACGACCGTACTCGAGATTTGACATAGTGGGAGGTTTTACTTCCCTTTTGTATGTTTGGGCACTAAGCCCATTGGTTGCGTGATCTTCTAGACTTTAATTTGTATTTTAAGACCGTCAGGTTAATTTTCTCGGTCCATAATTCTTGTTGAACATTTGGAATCTATTGGAGTAGTCAAAACCTTAACAAACTATAAATTGACCCATTAAGTCTTAAAATTTGTAGTTTGACTCATTCTCATACTTTTCAAGAATTATATTTGGAATCCCCAACTTTTCTCTCCGGTCTAAAACTTAACGAATTTACCCTTTAACAAAAACAAATCACCGTTCTTTTCATATTCAAGTCTCTATTACAAATCTCTGTTACAAAGTTACAGTATGATTGTTTCGACTTTGCAGTTTAGGTAAGATTTACTTGTGAGTATATTATCGACATGTTCATGATCTTTAATGCTTAATCTTTTAAGTAGTCCAATGTAAGGATGATGAGAACCTTATGTGAGTGTTCGACAAATCAATAGACCAGTTCGATTGAATGTCTTGAAACCGAATCAATGAATTTATGCGAAATGTCCAGTTCAAATTGAGAATGGAGTAACTATAGAGTAAAGTATTCTATAAGAAGAATGGGCAAAACAAGAAGAGATTTGCAATAGGCATAATGTCACGGGTTCACATGGCACAACCTGTCAAATATAGCAAGTGACGAATTTAGAATTAGTTGAGTTTTATGGGTGTGCGTTGAGATTACGTGAATTAGCATTTGGCCTTGAATTCCTCATCATTTTGGTGGCCTCTGTATGTATTAATGTATGTATCTTCACATGGTTTGCCGTATAAGTTGAGGTGAACTGTTAATTTAAGTCTTGTTGCTAAATGTTTATGTGAATGAATCAGAGTATCAGAGAATCGGATTCTAATTTTGTGATCATTGGACGCCAAGAATAATCAACTTATCATATACTTACTGTACATATTCTTCCTGTTGTTTTTTGTTACTTACTTGCAGTCTCTTATCTTGTTCCTATAGGCCAAAGATTATGATTCGCCAGGAAAGACTACCACGATCTCTCATTCTCTCTAGTTTACGAAGAGAGGCCGAATTACTTTTCAATTTATGACCGGGAATATGTCTTTCTAGATTGACGGAGATACATATGTTAGAAATATACTGGGTATCGCCGCACCTTGCATTTACAAAACGGGACAGAGTTCCTCACCTTTTTGCAAATTTTCGCCTGACAATAATGTGGTACATAAAAGAACTTGATCATTTTAGTTGAAAACAAGTGTAAGGCTATGTTCGTTTCATTTAAGGAACTGAATGAATGAAGGTGCATCGAATCGAATTGAACTTATTTGTAATATAAAAAACAAATAAATAAATTTAAACTGGACGAGTTTAAATTAAATTAAATTGAAATTAATGAGTTCTCAAACGAAAAGAATGCAAAGTCTCACAAGGGATGGTCCATTTTTAAGTCATAAAGGGACATGACTCATTTTGGAGCTGCGACAATGGTGGTCAATTTTTTTCTAATTTTTTTTTGCAAAAAGCTCCATAAAGTTCTATTAATCACATTAATGAATCCGAATTTTGTGTTGTTTTTAATTGGGTTGCTTTGTAATTACTATAAATATGTCTTTAGTGTTCCTCTTTAAGAGGCGTCCCTTAGGAGACGCACTACGAAAAGAATAGAGCTTAAGCGATTTATTACTGCAGAAAATGTTTTGTCATGGGATGGCTCATTCCGAGATAACTCACTTGGGCTGCAATAGAACGGATAGGCAATTGAGATTTGACACACCAAAATAGCCCATTAGCACGCTGTCAAAGCATGGGCAGTTGGCTACAAGGCCCACAACTCGAACCTCTCTGTTTACTTTTGGGCTTAAGGCCGATGGGGTAGGTGTGGGCCGGATTTTGTCCCTCTCTTATCTTGTAAGAACAGGTTCTGGTACCAAAATTTGTAACCTTTGCTTGATAATCATAATATAGAGACAGTTAGTGTTGCAGATGAATCCCGAACGACTCGAGGAGGTGAGATATATCTAGAGTGTGACGAACACGGGGCCTGAATTCAAGGTTGTCTGCTGCGTTGTAACGCAAGCATGCTGGTATTCCCGGTCTCTTGTGTCGATTGGGGCAACTCTTGCTACCAGTAGTAGAGGTAAACCTTTTCTGCTATGCAGTGCAAGTGCTGTGCATATTGCTCCTTATAGCTCTAGCTTTTTGTTGTTTTCACAAGTTGGCTAACATTTAGATGATATATCATATATGCACTCTGCATCAGCTGGTATATTAGAAGAACTAGAAACAAAAGTATTAACAATGGATTATATAACAGGAAAAATAGCCAAGTAAAGAGAGCAATGAACCATATCATATAAAGAATAGAAATGTTGCCTTTTCATGCAACAAGAATGACAGTGAGACAGGATCTTACACTTGAAACCAATCTCAATAACAAAAAGAAAGGAAAAAAAAAAAAAAAACATATGTGCTTTACATGTACAAAACTCAAATCCATTTCTCATCACCTTGTATTCGTACTCTCGTCATCTGAGTCACTGGAGCTGCTCTTCGAACTGTCTGACATGAAATTCGCTGGCAGTTTTGGGAACCTAAACACTCTAGGAGACTCGGGCGGCGATTGTGATGATGATGATGATCCGGCAACATTTGATGTATTATTAACAGGTTTCCTATTCTGCACATCTCTTGCAATGTCAATGCAGACCTTATCGACCATTCCAAGAAAATCTCTAACTATCACGAATAACTGGAACTGATTAGTGTTCGCCCCTCTATCTTTCGAAGATCCTGCTTGGTAGTAATCTCTTGTTTTCCTTACAAGCTCCATTACTCTTGTCTGCTCTTCCTTCACTACTCCTATCTCCAGTTTTGCTGTATCCAGAAATCCATTCATCTCCCGTGCAAATCCGCCTTCTTCTTGCTCTACTACTCTTCGTGTTTCATTCACTTGTACAGCTAACGACGAGATTGTTTTAACAAGAAGGTCGTAATCCAATACTGCTGCCTTCTTGACGTTCGTAAATTCACCACTTAGGCCACCAATTACTGGCAAACCAAGCATCATGTATTCCTTTTCTCTTTCATCTTTTGAGACTGAGTTATCTGAATTTTGGTTTCCGCTCCCTACATTTCGGCTACTTGTTCTGCTCATGCTCCGGCTTCTGTTAAGAACACACCGTTTCCCCTCTGCACGAACGACTTCTTGAACAACAAACTGAAGCAGCGTTGTTTTCCCATCAGAGCTTTTAACATCTGATAGTTTCCTGAGTGCCGTAAGATTAAACGCTTGTGCATTTCCTCTTGATGTTCCTGCATTTAACCGGTTCCCAGCCTTGAGGACCGCTTCCAGAAGTTTCAAGAACAGCCCTCGAGTTCTTAGTTCATTACAGGCTGACTCAAGTGATTGTAAGGACTCCTTGACATGTGTAACCTCTGAATCATAGTTTGATCTGAATGACATCGCATTGAAACGAATAAATGCTGACGGAACTGTTTTGAGGAGATGATAAAGAAAGGATTCGGCATCAGCAAGTCTTGTGGGATCACCATCGAACGCTAGGATTTGAGACACTTCTTCATCTGAAGGAGCTATTCTTGCAAGTTTTTCTAGAGTGTCTGCATCTAGGCCTCGTCCTTCAATCAGCGCATCGATGATTTCTCTGTGAGAGATGCCAAGAGACTTGAGGACAATTGCTGTGTTCTGTGATTTTTTGGTGTCAAGGATGAAAATCGGCAAAGGGGGGCCTGATTTATCTCCAGTTGGAGTGTCACCTCGAGGAGATTTTCTACTTGTGGCAACAGTTCCAAAAAGTGCTTCCATAAGATCACCATCAAACCTGCACTCAGATTACAAGAATTGCAATACATGAGACATCATATAAAATAAACATCAGTAGAGATACAGATATCAGAAATTGAAACCAACATCAATCCAATTTCTGCAGAAGGCTTATCGCCTAATTCTACCTTAACATAACACTAAACTTATCCACTTGATCGACGTTCAAGTATTACAGTGTAGGGACGTTTATACATATCGATATCAAAATCACAATAATTTCTCTACAAGCTTAAAACGAACCAACAAGTAACTAAACAAACTTAAAAAAATAACATTGTTACAGGTAGCAATATAAACTCTACAATCTTAAAGCGGACTAGCAATAAACAAACTTATAAGAATGACAGACATTATTAGAGGTAGCAATATGATCAAGACAGTTCACAGTTCCATTTCTCTGTACAATCTGGTGACCGACGTTGAACAACAACACATCAACAAAAACAACACCATCTCACAAAGGGTTCACAAGGACTAATCTCCACTGTCTATCCAAGCAACAGACAAATACAATCCAATGGTCACTGAAAGACGTGATGATTCATACGTTTAAGCACATGTACTACTATACTAGTTGCATCTATTTTAGCTGTTTAACTTATTTCTACTGTAATTGGTAAGCTAGATCAATTACCAGCTTTAGCACTTGTTTTCTGCACTATAAGTAGGTACCATGTAATGTCCCTTTTGCTTTGCATGTAGTGAAGTTCTAGTCTTAACATAATTCACCTACATACTTCTCCATTTCTCCCTTTCTTCCATTTTCATCTACATTCCAATCCGAGAAATGACTAAAAATAGGCAGGAAAATTGACATAACACTGATAGAGATAGCAATAGCACAACTGCACAAGTCTTAGCACTTCACCAGGCATCACATTGCAAAATCCAAAGCTCCCAAATTGCACATAAGCTAGTACACCGTTACTTCAACACCAACTAATCAAACTTAACTGGAAATAGAGTAGAATGCAATGAACTTACTGGAAAGAACCCTTGTCAAGTTTGTCCCACACCATGGAATGCTTCATATTCGGATTCACCTTATCCCAATGCAATGGCTTCAGCTTCACCTGTCCATCTCCCTTGCTCGATTCGCCTTCCGACGAACTCTTGCTCGGCATTGGTGCCCGGGGAATCGAAGCTGGAACTGCCGCAGTGCCTGCTCGCAACAAATAATTCTAGTTATTCACTTCACAAAGACTAAATGTTTTTACTTTTAATTTTCTAAAAATATAGACCAGCTAACTTACTATTCGGTGGCGGAGGTGGAGGCGGAGCAGGACCTTTCGGAGGCGGTTTCTCCTTCGAAACCGCCGCCAAAGCCACCGGTGGCGGCAGTCGCGGAGGCGGCGGCGGCACCGGTGGTAAAGTAGTTGACATTTTGGCCATCTCAACAACCGAACCCTGCCTCTCTACAGCCTTAAACGAACCAATCGGCGGCCTATTGAACTGACCAGAATCTTGTCTATTATTGTCAACCCAAAGAGGACTCTGTGAAGTCGAAGACTTTCCCCGCAGCAAAGGTAATTCTTGCACAGGCGGATCAAACCTCTTCCCTTTCCCACTAACAGTTCTCTTCTCTCCCTCATGATCATGATCATTTTCATCTCTGAGCTTCTTATACTCCTGTTTCTTGAAACTCTCTCTGATACTACCCTCCTCGAGTTTCCTCCAGTATAGAACATCCAGTCCATCCTCATCGACGATCACTCCCTTTATATTACCATCCACACGGACAAAGTTTTCATCCTGAGGCCGAAAAACCGGAAACTGTGTGTTGTTGTTGTTGTTAATGTTGTTCGAGTCTACGGGAGGAGGATGGAGAACAGTCCCATCTCGGGCGCGCTTTCTGCGTGATCTCTGCAACAAGAGAAAGAAGAGCAGGGCTGATAACACCAGAGTGCTGGCAGCTGTTATGCCGATGGCTCGGCCGACTGCGGCGCGTGTGGAGGGGGGTGAGGATGTGGTGGGTGGGGGTTGGGTGGTGGGTGGTAAAGGGACGCTGACGGGGTTGTCGACCGGTGGCGGGGGCGAAAAGACGGGTGGGAGAGGGAGGGAGAAGGGGTAGGTTGTTTGGATGTTTTGTTGAGAGAGAGAGATGGGGAGTGAAGAGATGATTATGAGGATGATGGTGAGCTGGAAAATGGTAGTGGTAGCCATGGAAATGGTGATGTTGTGGGGAGAATTTGAGTTAAATGAGGTTTTTTGATCATTTCTTGTTTTTTCTTGTGGTTTTGTTCCTTTTGCTACTACTACTTCTTCTTGATGTCTTCATTTGTTGATGATGCTTTGGTTAGCTGAAACTTTCAAAGGAGAGCAGTTGTGCTTGTTTTGGTACTTATATTTATTAGGCTAATTTGCACTCACATCCTTCAAGTATTCTTTGACTAAGATACATCCCCATAATTAATTTATGTAATTTTA
>JAQRGC012280801.1:0-11055 GCA_028659135.1 Plantago lanceolata
CCCATTTTCCAAACAGATTCTGTAATAAATGAGCTTAATCATTAATGTAAAAATCATGTATGAATTGAGGTACTGTATCCAAATGCCTTGCTTTCATCTCATAAATCAACAAAACTAATCAAAATTAAAACTTTCAGTCATTACCTTCAAGTGATTGCCGATAGCCGATTGCCGCCGATTACTACCTACCATAATTCAACAAAAAAAAAACAGCTTGCATTAACAACATGATACAACAACAGATTAAACGTAATGGACAAAGACGGAGATAGATGAAGAAATAGAGAAACAACTCACACAGACCTTGTCTGCTACGACGGAGAATGGACACAAGACAGAGACGGATGCTTAAATACCCACATTTTTCCTCATTTTAGGGCACATCCAGGGTTACTATGGTAATAATTTTACTGTTTTTACGGACAATTTGGTCATTCAACAACGCCCTTTTTTCACAGATGAAACGCAATTTTGAAATCATGGTAACCCACCCCGGGTTTCAAACGCAGAACCAGTTGTGTTTACAAACACAGATCCTCCAATTTCCGGGCAGCCCAAATCCATTTGCACTTTGGCCATATTAGGTACCAGGCACAAGCATTGGGCTGGTCAAAGGCAATTTGGCTCAATTTTGCCCGATTGCAGGGCTACCAATCAGGCCCTTAGATTCATTGCTTTGTAGAAACCTCCAAAGAACATAAGATAATGGGTGATCACTACTAACAACAGTAACATAAGACGGCCTCTAGAACAGCACAAAGGACTAGAGACAGAATGGTGAAATAATGTAATTGCTTGCAGAGTTGCAGACCACATAGTCAGACTTAGAAGGCTTACATCACATAAATTTGCTCCCCAAATGTTCACAAAAACAATCACCTTATGCAGTTACATTATGTGTTGCTGTCTTGCTGATATTTTGCAAGTATGAATGTATGATGCATGATGCAACTACAGTCTACATGTATGATACTATGATGTATGGTAATGGCATAACCATAAACATCATATTTGTTCCCCTAAGACAAGCTCGGATACGATAATTGCACGCCAATACAAGTAAAGATATGTTCATTTTTCTCACAACCAAATTTTACATGTAAATCGAAACTAATGTCGTCTTCCTCCTTCAGCAACCAAGAAGGTACTAACAAATAGCAACCAAGCAACTCTTCAGCTTATTAGGGAGAGAAGAAAGCTCTGTAGCAGCAATTTCACTCCCTAAACCAACTCATAGAACTGATCAGTAAGACAGTAAGTCATCATCATCCTGTTTCTTGTCCAGGTGCTGTGTGTGATATCAAGCCTCATACTGCATCACACAGTTCATGTGCTCGCAGGGAACATTAACGACATATTTCAGAATATCTACCGATGACCATCCAATCCTCTCAAAAGCACTTTACGGCCAGCTCAAGTTCTTTTAGAAAAATGCTGATACAGGGCATTATATTCCGGGGGCTGCAAATTTCAATCTATCCCTCTGTCTGTTTAAAGCCCGATTTGGAGATGAAGTTTTTGCTATGCTTGCTTGACGTAGGAGCTCTGTTTATGCAGCATTTTATAGAAATACACAGTCAGTATTCTCTACATAAAATTTAAAGAGAACATTTGGTCTCTTTGCAAAATAAACAACCCCTTGAAGAAAGAGATAAGCCAGATCGAAGAACTTGCCTCTTTTTCTTTGAAGCTCTTCATCAAGTTCTTCTTTCCATTTCCTCTGAATCTCGCTGAAACTAGTCGCGCACAAGAAAGTATATGAAGAAGCATGTTTTCTTTATCGAATGAAATGAATATAAGCTAAAGAGAGATTTTCTATACCTTGGAGTAAGTGGATCTCGTCGAGAACTAATGAGAAGTTCCTTCACATCCTGGGAAGCTTGAATATTTGCATCACCAATATTTGATAATCGTCTGGAGCAGCTGCCAGGATTTGGGCTTTCAAATTCAAATGCAGTAGAATATCTCCTACTACCCACCCTACTCGGTGACTTGCTTTTTGGAGGTAAGTTGCAATTGCTTGAAATGTTTTCCTTGTTCACAGAAGCAACTGGACTAGAAACATTCAAGGAATTGTAGAATTCGTATAGTGGTGACTGCAGCTTCTTCAGTTCCACAGCCTACAAGATGGTAAACAGCATACGCAAAGTTCTGTCACTTTCAAGTAAATAGAGGGAGGAAACAAAACAAGTTACAGAAAAAGTTCCCATAAGACCTTTTCATCCAGAAATTCTCTAATCTTTGATTCAGTTACTTCATCTTCATCTTCAGCTCCTCCTGACTGTCCTGTTGGAAATGAGAAGCCGTAATCCACCTCACCAGAAGCTAAAGATCTATTTCCATTTTCTATAATTTTACTACAAAGAAGCTGTGTGTTGCTTTTATTTATCTCTGGACTTTCATCAAACTTGCATGTCCAATCATCATTGGGCTCACACATAGGATTAAAACTCTGCATAAAAGAGTACAGAACTTCTATTAGCATCCGAAATCTTCCTTTCAACAGCACATGATCACCACATCTGGAAACACAAAAAGATAAACAACTGTACAGTTTGCTCCTTCACCTGATTACAATCACTAGAAAGCAGAGTACGTGGAACATTCATGGATGCACCAGGTCCAAAACCATCTTGGTCATCAATCTGACACATGTCATCATCATCAGAATTCATAGGTTGCCATAGTGATTCTCCTCCTTCCATGAAATGGTCAGCATCAATTGTCGAGCAACCAGCGACACCTGACTTGCCAACATCTTTTAGGCCATAGCGAGACCGCTTTGCATCTAGGTTCATTCTGCAGAGAAATATTCACATGATTTAAAGCAGCATGAACACAAAAAAGAAAATTAATTTAAAAAACAAACTGATTCAAGATGATGAAAGATTCTTACGACTCTCTAATTTCACCCCCAACCGCTGCCATCCGCTTTCCAGAATCATCCTGGTCATCCAGAAAGGTTAAGGTTTTATTGGTGAAAGCAGAACTAGGGATATGATAATCAACAGAGAAGCATTTACTAACCACAAGTGAAGAGCGGCGAAGAAGATGAGATTCCCGACATTCCCCAGTAACAAATGGATGCTGAAGATAACATCAAAGAAACAAAATACTATCATTAACGAAAATTACAACATGATCATGTACTGAGTTGCATCAAATTTAGCTGCATCATAGTTGATATATGTTCTATTTCTCCCATGACAAGTCACGGATGCAGGAACCATACAACAATGGAGAAATGGTCAAGAGTTTAGCACACCTTTAACAACGCTGATGCAGTAGGCCTGAGGTGTGGCTCCCTGCAATAAATCAAGCAATTTTAAAAAATCAAGTGACAGCAGAACAAAAACGGTCGTCGCTTTCAATATTCTAAAGAAATTTGTTGGAACTGAACAACTTTTCAAGGGAAAATGATGACCTTTGTTGGTGAAATAATTGCTTTATTATATAACTGGAACAATAAAAGAAAATGAATCTCCAGTGAAATAAAACCACACCAAAGAGCGATATATAACAAATCAAGAAGAAAGGTAAAAAATGTAACTACCTCTGATATAAATAGTGGTTTCTATACCCAAATGCTACTATGTTTGTAATCAACTCTATACACTCCATGGTAATCCCACCAGGACTGTTTGAATATGTTTCCGCCTAAGATATTCTTTCCCTCTCTGCCATATACTTTTCCCAAGGCCCAAAATCTAACTTGTTTCCCGGTGACATATCAAAAGGCCATATATGTTGTAAACAAAAGAATAAAAATAAAAAGGAAACACAAGAAAAGAGAGGAAAGACCATAAGAAAAATCGAAGGAAAGGTCAAGTATCGAAGATGAGCATACTTGTGTAAACATTTCAGTAAGAAGTCCTTCGCATCATTAGAAAGGTGATTCGGTATTGGTGGATGAGATTTGGTCGTTCCCACGTGAAACAGAGCAGCAACCTAAAGTGATAACAAGTGTTAAAACAATTATGAAACAATGATAATGTAGAAGATAGTCACATCAGAATCAAAATAAACTATAATGTTCTATAAAGGAAAATGATACACACTTCTTGATATTGCTGGCTCCAAGGAGCCTTCCCAGTAGCCATTTCAATAATTGTGCACCCAACACTCCATATATCTGCTGAACTGTACATTTACATGACAAAAATGACAGTGCTGAGTTCAGGTGATCAGAGTACAAATGAAGCATTTGAGTTGATATCACTACGCATATAGTAAGGAAAATATTGGAAACACAATATTTTAAGAACTGCATTTGAAGAAAATAGTATACAAGTAGCTCGAGGTGCTAGCTGAAAAAATTTAAAGAAGTGCGTTTGACATGGAAGTAAAACATCTTTTGCTTATGAAAACGTTTGTTGCATTACCTAAAAGGGAATAAACAAAAGAAGCTAGCATACAGAAACATAATTTATAGAAGCTTATTGCATATTTTATACACCCAAAATACTTTTTGAATACACAACAATGATTCTAGGTTACTAGTGTCATATTAGAATTGAGGTAGGAAGGATTAGCAGAGTTGGTAAAGATTGGGTTTTTACTCACTAGCTATGACCACTCTGAACGATCACTTCTGGGGCCATCCAGTACGGAGTACCCTTCATCGACTTGGCACCTGTGATTGTGGCCTGCAGAAGCATTTACTTCTGACGTAGTTAGAGTGTTTTCTGTGGAACGATAGGAAAGGTTTCAGAAAAATGTGAATTTAAAAGCATACCAATGCTTCAACTTTCTTCGAAGCGCCAAAATCAGCAAGTTTGATGCAACCTTTATTGTCAACCAGAATATTTGCACCCTGATAGTAATCCAACATAGTAAGTTCTCAGGACATATATTCGCTATTAAAAGGTAACATAATAGAGAGGGAGACAGACCTTAATATCTCTGTGCATAATATTATTCTTGTGCAGGTACTCAAGTCCTAACAGAAGTTGCTTAATGTACATTCTTATGACCTGAAATTAGAATTAAAAGGACCTCTTAAGACTTCCGTACATTATAACGGCAACAGCTACAAGAGTTCCATAACTAGCTATCTGTCTGTATGATTGTTTCTCGGAATCCCAATTTACGTACTATCACTTACAGATTCTGGGAAAGACCCGAATTTCCCCAAGAGAGATGCAATTGATCCACCTGGTACAAACTCCAGTAATATATTGAGGGAATCATCCTCTCTAACAGTTCCCAAATATCTCTGCAACAACACAAAATAAAAATCGTCTCATAACTGCGCTTGTGTAGGATAAACCTACCTATTGCTGAATGTTGAAATAAACGATACGTCTTAACCTTAACTCACCACAATGTTGGGGTGGGAGAGATTTTTCAATAAATTAACTTCTTTTTCAAGCTCCCATATATATTCCTGAAACCAAAGTTCATTCACCATCATCAGTGAAATCAAATAACCAATTCTGTATAGTCATTTACATAATGAAAGAGCTCGATCACTTCGCTTACTTGTGTTTTCTTCGAAGCACTGTTTGCAGCAATAGCAACCTGAATCAACACATTAAAAAAGAGAGAGAGAAAATCAATCAATCAATCAATCAATCAATGAACCAATCAACAACTCACCTAAGCAAAAGAAATACGCAAATCAAAGATCAATTTCGGCTACGAAGTAGCTAGACACCCAACCTCTTTGACAGCAAGTAATTCACCAGAATCGAGATTCATCCCCATATGAACCCTACCAAAAGCACCACACCCTATCATTTCCCCCTTCCTCCACCTAATCGGCCTCGGCAAACCAGCCTCATTCTTCTTATTCTTCACCACCTCATCCTCTCTCGCCGATTTCGAAGTAATTTTCACATCATTTCTATCCTTAATTGCTGGAGGCTCCTCACCGACAGACACTTCCATCGGCGGCAGCCCCTCTTCCTCGATCATCATCGGCTGTCGGGGCGGAGTGGAAATTGCTGGAAGACGGTGTACAGGAGGCTTGGCAAAGAGCCCGATGCGAGATTTCCGGATGCTGGACCCAATTTTCTCAACGAATCCGGAAGAACCCTCACCGGAGGGTTTGAAGACTAGCGATTTGCGCAGAGAGCCCATGAAATCCTGCATCGTTGAACAGCAATCGGCGATTGAATCTTCTAGGGCTTGAAATTGTTCCACTGTGTTTTGCTCTGTTGGAGTGATGAAGAAAGAGATGGTGGAAGGTTTGAAAATAAAAAAATTGGGAATTTGAAAGCATTCAGCGGAAATAGCCGTTAGCAGCTATGCTTTCTAAACCGGCTCCATTATTTGGGGCTCAACCGGGTCAACTGTTGCTGCTGAAATGATCCGACCCCGATCTAACCGTTAACTGCCCGGTCATCGGTTCTCGGTTTTAAACCATAGGTCACCACTTGCGACCACTACCACCGGTGCACAATAACCATCACGATTCACGAGACTATAACATGATTTAACCTCCTGTGCATGATGAGATTTTCTCCGCGATTTTTTTTAATTTTCTTTTAATAACATACACATTTCATTTCATCAAAAGGAGGTTATGATCGTTGCTTGTTTAATATTCGTTACATTGCGATACGATTGATGTTTAAGTCCTCATCAACTAGAGTTACAAGCCAAAGGGACACATATCCAAGATTACAATATTAGTGCTACTTTATACACTAGGATTGCAAAACAGTACATTATTCAAGCTTTGCGTTGGAACCTCTTCGCATTTGCTTCTTTGGCTAGGAAGTCAGCAATCTGGTTCTCCTCCCGATACATAAAGAGTACTCGTACTTGCAATCCTTCTTCCATCAGTCTTTGGATATCAGAAACCAGGTGGACGTGCATCCATGCTGGTCTCCTGTGCCTGGATAAGCAATCAACAACATATTTAAAATCACATTGCAAAATGATCCTAGAAGCACCTGCTTGCCTTGCATAAATGAGACTAGTCGTGATAGCTAATAATTCAGCATTATCTGCTCTAACAAAGTTACCCTGGTGATCCCTGATAATAAAACCTATTCCTGCATCTCCAGTATTATTCCTTAGGGAACCATCTGTATTTAGAATGTAAAAGCCTCATGGAGGTGGTTTACATAAGATTTTTTGATTAATATGATCCACCTTTCCATGGTTTGCAACCATAAAAAGGTCAGAAGCATTGTTTTGTAATTCCTTTCCTCATTTTGTAAAAATTTATTTGTTCATTCCTATTTTTCATTTCTTGTTTTCCAAATGATCCAGAACGCAACTAGCAAAACTAGCTGGTCTGCATTGTTAATTTCTTGATGAAAGACAATATCACACGGTGTGATTTCCTTAGTCATACTAGGTAATATTTTCCTGAATGTTTCAAAAGCTGCATAATTTAACAGAATGTGTTAGGGAGTTTCATTTTCTCCACTAGTGCAAAGGCTACATGTAGGAGTTTGAATTATATGTTTCTTCCACAATCTCTAGGCAGTAGGTACCCTATCATACAGCGCAGTTCAGATAAAAAACTTAATTATAGGTGTTAATTTAAGATCTTCAACCAGTTCGTTGGGTAGTTCTTTTTTTAATTTTTCAAAATTCCAATTTCCATGATCTATGTACTCATTAACCAGTACATCACTCTTGTTCTCTTAACACATAATCCTCCAAGATCTTATTATTCAACCACTTTATCTTTCCAAAACTTGATACTTTTCCCATTACCTAATTAATTTCCAATGTAAAGCCCTAAGCATGAGATCTTTGTTTTTATGTAATGTCTTCCAGATCCAACTATGGTTTCCTTTACTCTCACTTTGCCAAAAGTTCTTGTCCTAACGGTTCTTCTTGGTGACTACTTGTGCCCAGAGTCCCTCCCCTTCTTTGATTAATCTCCACATAAGCTTCACCTGATAAGTTTTTATTCAGTTGATCAAAATTCCATATGCCTAGTGATGAGCGTATTTGTTAGACACACTAAATCAAATTAATTTGTTTGCCAAGAGCTAACTACTTATACACAAAAAATTATTTAGAGTATAGAGTAAATTACACCCGAGGTGTCGAATCTCTACGGAATTAATTACTAGGCTTTACTTATGCAAATAACGTTTAGCAAATTGACACCTAGTTTGTAAGATATGAGAGAGAAAAGTTGGTGGTAATATATGAATCTTCGGATACGGATATGGGTCCCATGCACGTGTGTACCGACGTAAAGGCTTTAAGGTGATGTCACGTAGGAGTACCAAGGCCAACTTTAAGACATAGGTATAAAAGACTCAAGATTGTTATGTAGATAAAACTACTTTACTGAATTGAACATAGATTATGAATTACGAGCATTGATTGACCTGAGTTCTCACTACTCTTTCGAAGATAGGTGGCTTACTCAAATTCATATATCAATAAACAATAAAGGGAACAATTAGATCATCTCATACACGCATGATTACCAACCCTAATATGATAATCACATATTACCACCAACTACGAGATTTAGCTACAATGTTAAAACATGCATCAATACGAAGAAAGACATCATGAATAACTTTAGTGATAGAATATTGAAAGCAAGGAACAAAGTTACCATCAAGTTGTCACGCCTTGATGAATTACGCAAGCTTCAAACTTCAGAATCAATTAATACTACAGAATCCATCTTCAATAAATAAATCTAAAATAGTAAAGTCTTACAAACTGGAAGAGAAGCCAAAATATAGAGTTTAGGGTTTCTCTTCCAAAGATTGTCTAAAAGATATGAAAAATAACAACTAAAAAGTCTTTAAATAGGTTCCCAAAAGGTAAAAATCGAGAAAATCCGAATAGGAGTCGGATTCTATCCAGGCGTCTCAAATGGAATTCATTTGAGGCACCTGGCTATCTTGTTGGCCAATTCAAGCAGGCTGGGCGCCTCAAATGGAATCCATTTGAGGCGCCTGGTTTGTCCTTTTGGTTTTCTTGGCTTTTTCTCCATCTTTTCGACTCTTGTATCCATCATTCTTCGATTCTAACTCCTTCAAGACCCTTTTGGCACCCTTGGAAACATTGTGGCTCGTCATGGTCTTCGTATCTTGATCAAATAACGTCGGAAAATGTTGCTTTTGCACCATCATCACCACTTTGTACCTAAGTACCTACAAAACACAAACAATACGAAAACACGTGATTGTTTTCTAAAACATAAACTAAATGCAAGCTATTGGACAACGAAAGACCTAAACTAAAAGGATTCAAAATATGTGCGAAATAATGTGTCATCACCTAGCCCCCCACACCCTCATATTTTGGCAAGCAAATGTTCCCCGGCCTATTTTAGACATGCTATGCCCCTCCTTAATTAGTTGCATTCCCCATAAATTTCTTATTGATATTGTCTATTTTGTTTATACAATGCATAGGGATTTTGAGTGTTGTCGTACAGTAGGATGGTATTGTGTTTGTGACTGGCCTTATTAACACTGATCTACCAACCTGAGATAAAAAATTTGTTGTACCAAATATCTATCCTCCAAGTAATTCTATCTATGATGTGTTCAAAAAAAATTCAATTTACTTTTGCCAAAAATAAAGGGCAACCCTAAATACTTATCCAACCTCTTATTTGTATAACTGCTAACAGCTGGTGAAATGTGTAACGGATTTAAAATCAGGCAGCGGAAAAGCAGGTAAAAAACTAGTCACATAAGAGAACGATCACAAATATAAAAAATTGGGTATCTTAGAGAAGAGACATACCTGACTGCAAGCCGTTGTGACTGTGAGAGACCTAAAATGAATTTTATGACACGTTAAAGAAGACACAAGTGAAACTTCTATTATTTCACTTGTCCGAAATTAAGTATTTGGGAAACTTAAATTCCACCATAGTCCGAAGTGTTTTTTTAATTTTTTCATGTTATATCCACAATTGAATAATGATATGCTTCCGACTAGTGATTTCAAACTCAACTTGTATTTCAAATTTGGTGCGTTAAACACTCTAGCAAATAATTGAAATAACTTGTCTTTCAAGTCAGGTGCACTAAACACCCCGGCTAATAATTAAATAACTTGTCGTTCACATTAGGTGCACTACATGCTCCAACAAATAATTAAAATCACTTCTCTTTAGTATAACATAGAAAATACAGGTTTTTTTCTGCAAGAATTTAGCTTTCAAACATGCCGTGACTAAAAATTATTATCGTGTTCGTATTTGAACTTGATATTTCCATTTATATATAAATAACGAGTCGAGTTGAGATCAAGCATTAACGAGTTGACTAGTGTTTATTAATTAAGGTTTGTCTTGCATAACTATCTATTTCCAATTCCATTAAACAACGTTGCATGATTTCTAATGTTTAAGCGCAATAATTTTTTTCCTACTTCTTACTCAGAAAATGTGACCTTGGCTATAGAAAAATGTGATTGATTATATAAGGTGATCACAATTTTTCTGCCTTGTGAATTTGTGCTGGGATCTTGCGATTGCTCAAGATTGTGCATCGGTAATTAGTCTTGATACATACGAATCGTACGTCCTCCAGTGATTACTGGCACAGAAAGGAAAAAACGGCAGTAAGCTTGCATGAACGGAACATCGACTAAAGAATAAAGAACATGAATATAAAAAACAGGGGGTCATGGAATCATCATTTATTCATAACATAAGAAAGTACATGTATCATATTAATGGCAAAGCACCGCAACACTTATTATATACTTCCTCTCTTCCTCTATAAGTTTCTTATTTGGTTTGTTGATCATTTTTAGCCTCTGTTTGACTCCAAATTAACCCTAAATCGTATCAAAAAAATAATATTTAAACTTGTATTATAAAAGTGGAAATCTTACATTTTCATAATATAATTTTCAAAAATACTCTTTTTATATGAATTAGGATTAATTCGGAGTCAAATGGAGGCTAAAAAAATCAACAAACCAAACGGGAAACTTGTAGAGGGACGGAGGAAGTAGTAGTTTACTTGAAAAATGTTTATGGTAACTAGACCCGTAAAGCGAATTATTATTTAAGTACATGCCAAGCCATAGAAGGCTACTATATCAAACATGTGTACAGATCACCAGGGTCCAAGACTCAGGGTGATACAACGGGGGCGG